>JAAGNO010001969.1:15316-26461 GCA_033439905.1 Ceryle rudis
CATTGCAGGGGAGGTTGGCCGGGGCTCTGAGCACCCTGCTCTAGCTGCAGATGGCCCTGCTCCCTGCAGGGGGGTTGAAGAAGAAGAGCTTGCAAGGTCCCTTCCCACCCAGACCAGTCTGGGATTCCATGATACTTGCTCCATTATCTCCATCTTAACCTGAAATATAAAATGAAAAATTAATGAATCGTGGTGATTAAATTGATTATTTTCTGTTTGGAATGGTTCTGCCTCCCTTACCCTTTCCTTTTTCATGAGTGTTCCTGTTCTTCAGTAAATCATCAAAGCTGAATTTTGGTGGTTTTGTTTTTTCCCTCCTTTCATCAGTTTTTCCTCTTCCTCCGGACCCCAGGGCATTACTGCAGAGGGGTGGTCCTCTTCCAGTCCAGAGCGGCTGCCCACCATCCAGGCTTGTGCCCCCTCCTGCCCTCATGGCTTGAGGAGCCATTTCATCCTGCGGGTTTGGGGTCTTTTTGTTTTGCATTGGGTTTTGGGTTTGGGTTTTTTTCAGGGTTTTTTGGTGGGGTTTTTTTTGCAGGTTTGTTGGGTTTTTTGGTTTTTTTTTGTTTGGTTTTTTTTTTTTCTTTTTCATAGAAGGGATGTGTGAGTTTCTTGTATGAATTTTAAGTGACGTGTTTGTTTTTTGCTTGGCCAGGTTAGGGCTTGTGCGGAGCAGATTCTCTGATTAGCATTTCTCAGAAGCCTGCCTCGCTGTTGCTATGGCGCTTTGCATAATATTATGCATAATACTCTGATTTTACTTTGAAATCAGACATACTGTACATGCCACTCTAACCTAATTATATCTGTAACCTTAAACCTACTGGGGAAAAACGCAGGGCTCTGGTGTTTGTTGGGGCTCCCAATACCAGGACACGTTGCTGTGACTTTATTCTCCCGGAAAGCTCCTTGCTGTGAACTGTTGCTGACCAACAAAAGCCCCTTTCCTCGGCGAAGGTTTTTATTTTGGATTCAACAAAATTCACCTCAATCAAGGTGAATGTGTTATTAAATGAAAAGGCAAGGCCTGACTGTATTTCTGAAGGTCTCTGTCCTCCTCAGCTTTGGCACCAAGTATAAAATTCCTCAGAGCATCTGCAGGTTTGGTTTCCACTTTCTTCTAATAGGAGAAGGGAGGGGGGTGCTTCTGCTTTAAGCATAAATAAATAACCCTGATTCTTTCAATTTTCAGTAGCCACAGATGTGCAGCTTCGCATTTATATCCCTGACCAAATCTAGCACTTGGGGGCTGTGGTCAGCGATGGCTTTGGCAGACCAGGACTCATGTTGTTGGAAAATCGGCGAGGTGACTTAAATACGCTTTGATCCATAAGCACAACTTCACTGTTTGTTTGGTTTTTTTTTTCCTTAAAATAGCCCAGACAATGTATCAAACGGTTGCACGTGTTTGTGTGAGGCGTGGGGTTTTTTGGCACTGTTTGTTTGTTTGCTGGCCTGAGAAGGACCAGTGTCCTTGTCTGTTGTACCAGAAGTTTACAACAGTGACTGCTGTCAAGGATGCTGCATCTTGCAGCCTTAGAGGACCTGAAACTTAATCACAAATGTTTCCTCTTGGTGAGGACACTTCTGTCCAATTACAAAGTTTTTCCTTTTAGAGCAGCTAAAACCAGTTCTGTGAAAGAACAAAACTGTGGAGGAGAAGTTCCTGCTTTTCTTTAGTGTCGTTTATATTGAGTAACTTTGGTCGTGTCAGCTCTTCAGACCGAGCTGCACCCACGTGAGCTGAAGGCGTATGTTCCTGTTGGACCGCGGAGCAGAAAGCCCTTCTCTTGGCGTTGCAGCGGTTGATATTCTCCATCTGGCTGAATTCACACGTTTGAAACTGCATCGTGTCGGTCGCTCTCGCTTTAATCACGAAGCGTTTCCTGATGTTAGAACGATGGAGAGCAATTTGTAGGTCCTGCGAAGCCCCAGCTGCCCCCGACTGTTTTGAGCGGTAGGTGTGTGCGGGGGCCTTGGAAGAGTGAACTGTGCAACACCCTTCTGAAATAGCAAAACAACACTGAAAAGCTAAGAGCACTCTGGAGTGGTTTCCAGTGAAATGTGTTTTCCTGAATCCTCAGGTTACCATTTAAAAGTGGGATTTTTCTTCAGAGTCACACTGGGGACTCCTGGAAGTCTGGTGGCTGGTTTGTATTTGGTTCTGTTACTGGATCAGCGGGTCTCATTGCAGTGTGAGCTTTCCAGAAGGTGACTCTGCTCTGCTCGAGTCTTTTTGGCCTTGGACACGTGGGTGAGGGTAATGCTGTGCACACCACGGACTCGTGTGGTGGGTCAGAGCCAGCAAGTGTAAGAGATGACTCTGGCCAGGCATAAGCTGTGTCCAAAGTGTGACCTTAGGCTACCCCATTTTCCACAAAACATCTGGTTTCTTTGGGAAGAAGTCTGTGAGGTTTGCTCCCCTTTTGTTTTGTCCTACCTGCCTCAGGCCCGGTGAATGGGTGGTGTCCTCCCTTCCCTTCTTTTATCTGAAAACTCCTGAATGGTGTGAGTAGTGCGGCTCCACGTCACCCTCCTGGGGGACCGTGGACTGATATCTTAAAGGACAGGTCAGTAGCCTGCGGTGCGGGCAGGTCAGGAGTTGTACAGGTTTGGAGGTTGGTGTATTAGTCCATCAAGACCAAGGTCGGGCTTGATGTGGCTCTGAGCACCCTGCTGTAGTTGCAGATGTCCCTGCTCTATGCAGGGGGGTTGGATGAGGTGATCTTTTAAAGGTCCCTTCCCACCCAAACCAGTCTGTGATTCTATAAGACCATCTCTTGACTTGCTTTTCCTGCTATTGTTAAATATTAGCCTAATTCTAAACCTCCTTCCCTTGGTCATACGGATGTTCTAGCTCAGTAGTTAGAACTTCTACATCTGGGCTGCTATTTTAAATAGAAAGACACAGAAAGCCCTTCAGAGGAAGGACAGAGGAGGCTTTTCCCGCAGGACGCCGTGCGCAGCTGAGAGCAGAGCACTGACAGCGTCGGGAGGTTCTGTACTGGAGGGTCAGGCGTTGGAGAATGCAAAGCCCCCCACTCCAGCTGAAGGAGATGAGGTGATAGCAGGGGCTGAGATGGAATCCTGGTTTCATTACAGCAGAGCTTGTCTTTGGGTCCAGCCATCAGTCGAGGAGCTACCAGCAAAATACTACAACTGAAACCAATGCAAATAAGAACGGTTGGGTTTGGTTTTCTTCCCCATAAGATCAAGATCCTGGAAGAATTTTCTGCTATCCGATCAAACGGAGCTTTTGAAAATGCACAATGTAATTGGGGTTGGGGTTTTTTCTTTTAGTTTTGGTCAACATTAGGACTGAATTGTTTTTAATTTGCAAGCTCCTCTCATCACTGAGCTCACTTGTCTGAGTTACAGTACGTCCTATCTCATAGTAACACTTAACAAAAATCAGCTTACACCCATCCAGTAAAAACTGGTCATATGTTTAAAACCAGCTCAATCGTCAGGGTGGAGAAAGAGCATAGCTGTTGTGAAGAAAATATCTTCCCCTCACTGGTGGGGAAAGAAGCTTCTTACGAAAGTAATGTTTGTCATTTTATGTCCTTCAGGTATTTTTATTAACATTTCAGAAGCCAGATTAAAACAATATAGTTCAAGTTTCTGACTGGAGTGTAATTTGGCTCCTAAATTAACATTGATTTCTTCTGCGGTGTAATAGTTTGCTGTTAGGTTCTGCAAAGCGCCGCGCGGTTACTGCTCGTTTCTGAAGAACGTTGCTCATAGTGAAGCGTGACAAAATTGATTATAATGTTCCTTCATGTAGATGGCACTCTGCTGCCACAGCACATCATCAAGGGCTTTGCCAGCATCAAACGAGGTCTTGGATTTGAAGAAGCTGGAGTATTAGAGGTTGAGAGATCTCTCCCACAGAAAAGGAGAACACTTTCCATCTTCTTCAAGAAAATCTCTGCTGAACTCCACCAAGTGACTTATTGTGGGTGGGAAGCAGGGGCTGCACCCTGTGCTTGCCAGCAGCGTGGTGCAGAGGTGTGAGGACAGCAGCCTGTCCAGTGAGCTGCCTCCTCTCTTCCTAAGATCTCCTGACCAGTGGCATGGGAAGCTGCAGGACCAGGACGCAGCTTGGCTCCTTCAGTGAGTGAGGAGATGATGCTCCAGCATCACACCAGCATTGCTGCTGCACTGACCCAGCGTTGGGCTGCAAAGGCAAATTAAGAGCTTAAGACACAAAACCCACCTCAGTTTCTCCCTCCACTATGTGAAGAGTATCTCCAACGCCAGTCTGAGACAGAAGCATCAAAGAAAACCAGTCCTTCCTCGAGCGCTGTTTTCTTGGGAAGCTGCATGTCCGACCCGACTGTTAACGGATGGTTTCTGGCTGTGGGGGTTGGCCCTCTCCCCCAGGGAACAAGTGCCAGGACAAGAGGAAACGGACTCAGGTTGCTCCAGTGGAGGTTTAGGTTGGCTCTGGGACCGACTCATCAATTAGTGGACAAAAGAAATTAATGAAGTTACAGGTTTTTTCGGTGTAGTTTTGTTTGTTTTTTGGTTTTTTTTTAATAGTTATTGTGGACTTTTCCACTTGTGCTGTCATTTTAAAGTCAAAATAAGGTCACAGTAAGATTCTGGACACCTCTGTGCCTTCATCTCTGCCTTTCTTGCAGCTCTTTCTCCTGGCAGGGGCAGGACCGTGCCCCTCTCAATGGGGTTGGCTTCCCAGGGTGCAGTGCTGGCTCACTGGAGGGTGGGTGCGTGGCTCCCAGTCACCTCCAGAGGTGCTAAAACTTCACATCTGCAGGTGGGATGTTCACCCCTCAAACCTGATGGGATGCAAAGCAAGGTTGTGTTTGTAGTAACCAAGGAAAAGTGCTCCTGGGAAGTGAGTCCTGCTTGGAGTGAATGGTTCTCCCAGTGCTCTACTGCAGCTGGCTCCTCAGTCTCCAGGTGATCCTGCTTTAAACACCAGCTAAAATACAGTTCAGGAAAATTGAAGTCTTAATAGGAGATGACTCATCTCTAAAGAGGTTATGCATCTCAAGGAGCAGTTTGAAGTATATGGCAGGCTGTGTTAGACTCCAAACAAGAGCCAAAATTAATGGAGAGCTCTTCAGCTTCCAGGAGCTTTCACTTGCCCAGATTGCTCTTCAGCAAAAACAATTACTTAAAAATATTTCTTGCAATAGTCAACATGTTGTAAAGCAATATTTCTCCTAGTAATTGTTGTATTCCTTGTTGCTGTTTGTCTAAGACTTGGTCTTCCCTCTTCCTTGCAAGCACAGTGCCCTTGAGGTGGTAGTCTGAAGGGGTTTTGAGTGCCGCCAAGAGGACTCTGAACAGTGCGTCGGTCTTGCGGAACTCTCCATTTTTATTATTTTTTTTTTATTATTTCCGCCCCCCCCCCATGGAAGCAGCCATTGCTGCTTTGAAATGGTTCTCCAAAAGAAATCTGTTTAGCATAACTCGTGAGTAAAACCTAAAATGTGACTCGAAGTAAGCAATTTTTTGAATTAATGCGGATCTATCTACTCCAGCAGATCCCCCTTTGGGCTGGTGGGAGGGCTGGGGAGCCCCTATCAGAGTTGCACTGAGTTTTATTTCTATAATTTAATTTCAAAAGTTTGTTTTCGATTACACAACCTCCTCCTGAGAGCGTTTGAAAGCAGCGGGTAGTTCTGTGGCTTTATTGCTTTTAGCCGGAAAAGCCCCTTTGGACTTGGCTCGGCGTGCGTGTGCTTGTCACCTACCGGTTGAGATTGTCCTCTTCCCCTCACTCCCATCTGCCCCAGCTTGCTGGGGACAGGGGAGAAACCAAAAAACAACCCCTTTACATAAACTTCACTTATTTTTAATATAGAGCAATAGCTTCTGGCCTCGCATGGCTCTTTCTGATTCTTCAGGAGGTACATATGTATATCAGCCCTAACACACTGTCAGCGAACAGTGGTTTTCAATCAAAAAGCCTGTCAGTAAAGCTGATTCACTAACAAGAAAGCTGTCAAGCTGTGACAGCTGCTGTCTTTGCAACCCCAAACAATCTGTTCGGTGCTAACTCTGACTTATGCTTCCATTTATTATACAGTAGTAATGAGTTCTGTCCTCAGAAATATCATTTTGGTGAGTACACCTCGCTACTTTGTTATGGATGTCGAGCATCTCAAATCTCATCCAAGGTGTACGTGATAAGTTTTCTGAAAAAAAAAAAAGTTGTTCTTCTATCTTTCAGTTTGTTGTTCTTGAATTCCAAATCCCACTGCAGTACTTACCTCATTTTTGTAGTTAAGCATGAACCTGGAGAGCTCATTACTGGTCTAAGCTGGGAAGAGTATAATTTTTTTTCCCCCCTCTTGTGCTGAAAAACGGCGCATAACCTTTAACACCACACTGGTGTCTCCAGAAATGAGAAATGGGGGGAATTTGGCATTGTAGGAACTGATCTGGTGCTTCATAATCCCAAGGTCTTGGAAACCACAAAAATTCAACCCAGCGGAGGAGCTGAGGAGTCGGGCTGATGCTGCTGTCCAGGTGCAGTTGCTGGTACCCAAGTTGTCAACCTTTTGTTTTTAGAATGAAAAAAAAGGGTGGAGAAAAAGCACCTTGACAGTCTCCTTAAGCGATCTCTTCTAGCAGTAGCTCACCAGAGCTAAGTCTTCATTGCTCTGATTTTTGGTTGGTTATTGCTTGTCTGCTCTGTAAAGAAGAGAGGGAAGAGCTAATTCCCTTTTTTCTTCCATCTAACTTATTTAGTGATGCAATTTATCCCTAGGAAATCATCTTTTCCAGCTCCACGAATCCCAGTTCCTGCTTTTCCCAACCTTGGGTACCCCAGTCGTCAGATGAGGACGATAAGCATCATTAAAGATCTCTGCAAAGCAAACCATGATGGAACTGTTGTTTCTGAGGCCTCAGAAAGGCTGGGCGAGGTCCCGGGGACCGAGCTGCCGGGGGTTTGTTGTTCCTCAGGAACTGGCAGTCACTTGGCGTGTCTCCGGTCCCCTGACGCGCGATGGAACTGTAACAAGATGTGCGTGTACCTGGGAGATAACCTGAGATGGTAACAGCTACCGTGGATTTGCCAACAGCAAATCATGTTGTCTCACTAATTCCCCTGTATCGCTGGGGAAGGCAGATGATGTCGTGTGTTGACATTCATAAGCTTTTGACGTGTGGCGCTTACAGGTGCAAGCGTGGGAAACAGGGATAAGAAAAAAAATAGGTCCATGGTGGGGATGCAAAATTCTGCCAAAAACTGTTATCGAAAGGCTCCTTGCCAGGCCAAAGGGATGGGTGTGCTGGGGGTTTGTTTAGGGTCCCCTGTTCAGGTTTTTGTCTGGTGGTCATGTTGGGTTTCAGGTGGGCTCAAGCTGTGAGGGTGGTGGTAGAACCCCCCCATCTGTATTCCTGGGGGCTGGGGTAGTCCTGGGCAGCAGAGTAACTCTGGCACTGATAATGTACACAGGGTGTGGTTTCTCCTTGCCCATGGTCTCTGCCTTACCTGCTTTCATGCTTTAGCATCTTGGACATGCTCTGGTGGGACTCGAGCAGCTCTCTTGGTGCACTTCTGACCTATGCTGAGGTATTTTGCATTTTAGTTCTGAATATTCATTCCTTGGAAAACTTCCAGCTTTAATTCACTTTTTCTTCAGCTTTACTGCCAAAAGATCTACTTAGTAATTCCTGGAACTCGAAGTCCATTGCTTTTATCTTCTTAGAGGGAGAGAAATAGCCGAGTAGATGTGCTCGTGTTTGTTCACACCCAGGCTCCCGGCCAGCTCTTTCTTCTGGATTGGCATCAGATGCACGAGAGCATCCCCTCTCCCCCTCCCTCTTCCGTGGTGTTGCTCTGGGGTGCTGATACTCACTTTTCCCCCTTCGCCTCCATGCACGTGTTGGAAGAAATTGCTGAGATAAAGGGACGACACCAGAGGGTGAGGGCCCGTTAATCCTGTGGAAGCCCTTCCCCTAGGAACTGCTGAGGTTTGCTGATGCAAGTGCCTGGTGGGGCAGCTGGTGAGCCCATCTCCACTAGGACACCCCTGTCTCCCCTGGGCAAAGGGGCACAACAGCACATCATCCTTCTTCCCCCTGTGTCAGGCCACGTTGGTGCTCCTGGATGGAAGCATCCCCTTCCTAAGCTGGAGCTGGTGCTTGCCTTGAGCTGTACATTTGCTCCTGCACACGGAGGCTCTGTGTTTAACAGCTGCTTGCATGAAGTATCTTTATCCTGCTCGCTGCTTAAGCCTTATGGTTGTTGGCTGAGGAGAGTGCTGCAGCACCTGGGTGTCACCTCCATCCCAGCAAACGCCCTTTCCCTCTGAAACACCATCTCAGGACTCAGAAGTTGTACCTCTGACTTTCGCTACGTTACACTGAAAGTTTTAAACCTTTTTTCCAATAGATCCAGTTCAAATATTTAAAAAAAACTCCCTCGGTGGTTCTGCTGGGTCCTGTCAATACCATGTTTTACGCCCTGAGACAGAAAGGTTTGTCCCCTCGACTGGGGTAATTGCAGATGCTCGGCCATTCCTTGTCGATGAGATGGCATCGGTGACAACTTTCCCTCGAGTTACAGCAGCGTGGGCTGTAGCCCGTAAGAGGAAGGGTCTCATGACAAGCGCTGTCTTTGTCACACTGCTGCTCTTTCAAGTTCCAGGGATTTTTTTTTTTTTTACTTTTCAAAACAAACACACACTGTGAAATTCTCTTTTATTGCAGATCTTTCTGGGCCTCTTTCAAAGCCCACTGAAGTCAATATAAAGACTTGGACTTCAGTTAAATTTGAATCAAGCTGCGCCAGCCAATGACAGATTAAAACCAGCCCCGCCGTGTCAAACAGCGCCAAGCCCCGCGCGTTTATATCCCTCTTTAGGTTTTGTGCATCTGTTCCTTCTAAATTACCAACAAGCCTTATATGCAAATGCTGTTTCATGTTTGTGCTTCGTGGTTTTAAGAACGCCTGCGGAAGGGGCGAGCGTGATGCTGGTGGACAACTGCAGCTCTGAGATGCTCCAGCCCCCTCTGTCCTCCCCCAGCTCCTCTAATGTGCATCGGGAGGTCCCTGACTGCGGGTAGATGAAGGTTCTGTTCGTAGCGTGAATTGACAGGCACTGCAAGACTTGGTCGACCAAAGGGGATGCAGCTATTTGCAAAAAGGCTGGAGTGTCAGCCCAGGGCTGGGTGGCAGGGGCTGGAGAGAGCAGGGGAGCATCTCCACCCTGCTCCCAGGGGCTGTTTCCATCCCTGTCTGTGGCCAAAGGGGGTTTGATGTGATGCTGTCGATGCTCACACGCAATTACTGGTCTGTGTAATAACCTGGGGAACCCAGGTCACCCAACACAGGGACACCAAGCAGATGCTCGTGGTCCTGGAGCTTCCCCGCCCTCATGTGCCACCACCCACAGCGCAGACTACTCGAGAAAAGGGGATAAAAATATCACCGGGGATGAAAATACACCTACAGAGCTACCTTTAGGGGAATGCGATTAGGAAAATGCTTTGTCGGGACATAGAAGGATTAAATAGACGAAGCAGAGATAAAATCTGATGGACAGAAAAACAAAGCAATCCTTCCACCCGCGCACCAGCTCGCGTTCCTTCGGTAGCTCCCTGGAGGTCTTTGTTTGCTTTGCTCGTCTTAGGGTTTTTTGTTAAGTTTCTTCCACTTCTTTCTTGTCACTCAAACACTTGTAAAACACATTGCTGAGAATTCCTGCCTGCTGGCCTATTATTTTTAAGTATTATTTTGTGTTGCTGGTTTATTCTTTTCCTCTCCCACGTAACAATCCCTTGCGAATGTCGAGCTTTCCTCGCAACGCTGGGAGGTTTTATACTCAAAAACATCATTTGCCCAGCAGCCGGCGGTTTCCAGGGGCTGCTCCAGTGCCATCCGTGGGTTGTGAGGGGGAGCACTTCGGGATCCGCTCGTCTTCTGAGGGCTAGCGCGGTATTTACACCATCGTTTAATTAATCGGCATTTAAAGTATACTGGTTTGTGAAGCGAAGCCCTGAACAGGAAAGGGAAAAGCCCAGCAGAGATGCTGGGTCGCATCTAGAAACGCAGGAGCTGAGCTGTTGCCGACACCTCCCGTGTTAGCGCGTGGAAGGGATGTGTTTGTACACGTCAAGGTCCCGGTGAAGCCCGTGGCTTTGATAAGCCCCTGAGAAGAGATGGGATAGAGGAGCTCAGTCGTTGCTTAGCCTGGTCCCTGTTCAAGGCACGTCTCTCAAAGGTTGCCACGTGCTGGAGAAGTTTGTGATGTGAAGAGACATTTATTAAACCCCCCCCATTAATCTGGGCTCAGGTAGGGCTGCCGCTCGGAAGACAGTAGGAAAACTAAATCATCTAGACCACTGGAAGACCATCTTCATTATAAAGCACAAGAAATAGTGTTTCCCATGCAAAGATCTGTTAGTAAAACAGGCGCTGCGTACGCATACCTAAACGAAGGTATTTGGATGTTGCTTGCATCTGCTGTTCCGAGGCAGAAAACAGACCTTGGAAAACCTCTTCTCTTACCTGGAAGTCTTTATCTTAACACCCTGGAGAGCAATTTCTCTAACAAAAGACCGCCTTGGGACGCCGAATTAAAATCTGATGAAAAGTGGGGGAAAAAATAAAAGACTTTTTGACATTTACAATTAATGCCACAAAAATGTTAGTTTAATCAGACAGCGTGGTTAATCACAAAGGTGAAATTGGAAGTTGCCAGCCCTGAATGCCGGTGTAAAAGTTAATAAATTCAGCTCATAATCACTCTGCACATGCTAGTTATAATAATTTACTGTCCATACCAAATCTTTATAAGCATTGTAATTAAATATAAAATGCACATTAGAATTATAATGAGTAATTAGGGCAACATAACTAATATGCATAAAAGTCCCGGAGCTCATTAAAATGTTAAAAGACGAAACCTGTTCTAGCTGGAGGTTTTTTTGTGAGCTCCCGGCGCGTCGCGTGCGCCCCTGGAACTGCTGCTCCTTCAGCTGCTGAAACCCAGAGCGACAATGGTTGTGTAGGAGACCAGATCGGGCAGCGCTTTGCACGGTTTCTGCATGGAACAGAAGTTGTAAAAATCGGGTTCCCCGCAGAAACGCCTGAGTCAGGCGAACGCAGGGGTGATGTCAGCCGAGCAGGAAAGCGGTCAGAAAGTAATTATACGGCTT
>JAAGNO010001974.1:0-33612 GCA_033439905.1 Ceryle rudis
TTATTTTAATCCTTATTTATAATTTTAGAAGAATTTTTGAGGGTTTTGAGAAATCTTATTCAGGCTGTGCAGTGCATATGCATGCATAGAAAAGGCATTAATTTCTCACAGGCTATTAATCTCACACTAAACATATATGCATTAGGTGTAGAGCTGCTAGACTAAGTCAGTATCCCATCACTACTAATCTCCTGCTGGCAGTGGACATCTATGAAGTTATGATATGGATAGCAGTAATAAGTGACCTTTTCAACCTGGCACAGATTCAAAAGTGCCGTAACACTTCATGTACAAAATATTATTCAGTGCATATCCGTTTCATCTCTACTGCAGGATATTATTAGTTGCAAAAGCCTAGGCAAATACATAATTCATGAATGAAAAGTGAATTTTTTAAACTTTTGGAATATAGAATCAGACATTTTCACCTTCAGTGTGTTGTGCTCTGCTGCAAATCTGCCTCCCTATACTTCTCCTGATAGCAATCTACTGTGGAGGGAGGGAAGGGAAGGAGGGAGACCTAACCTCAACAACTTTTACATATAAACTTTACTTTCCTATAATCCAAAGTAAAGTTTAAGTTGCATCAATGCATCTAAAAAAAGGTTCTTGTTGAGCTGACAGGAAGCCTGTGCATTTGGGAACATTTAGTTCATTACTACACTCAGGTTCAGATTTGAATTGAATATTTAATCTCTCAAATGTTGGAAGACAGACCTTTCCATGATGTATTTGGAGGCTTCTAGTGACTGACACGCGGGAAAGGGATGCTTATTGTGCTGAAACCTAAAAGCCAGTTCAGCAGTAGAATTGTAACTGTGGAGATCACTTTTCAGTTCTCTGATTTGTCCCTCATGTATTTTATTTGTAAATTTGGCATAAAATTTTAAAACTGTGGTGATGGTCCCATCATAAACTCTTTGGAGGGAAGAGGTTTTTATTATGGGCTTAACACAGGGGAGTCCTTTTCTTTTCAGCTTGTCATTCATCCCAACATCTGATTTACAAGCAGTATGTTATCCAGGAGGCTTGACAAAACTAGAATGTTAAAGTGAAGAGCAACAAAGAGCTGTAGTGTAAGGTTTCCTTAGTACATTATTTGCTCATTATTGTTTTCTAAGGGACAGGAAAAAAAAGTAGTTATATCTAAATGTCATTGTAATAGATCACTGTTTATTGGAAAAAACCCACAACTGTTGGGTCTGTGGGGCATAAAAGTATATGTTCTGAAACTCTCCTTATAGGTAAAGTCATGTGTTTGGAACATTTTTTGAAAAGTAGATAGTTACCCAAATACATTCACCCACAAAAGTGTTTCATTCAAGGAAAGAGAAGGCAATTGCTCATATTCACATATGTACATGAAAATGAAAGACTGGTTTAGGGTAGAAGTTTTGATTTATGCATCATTTCAAAGTCCCCATTTTTTCCATTTTCATTTTTTTATACTGCAAAAGTCTGATACAAAAATTTTATAGCTGATGTTTAGACCCTGATTTCTCACACAGGAGGCAGGAATGTGCTTAAATTTTTTTCAGGTATATAGCTTAAGTGCAAAAACCTTCATTATTAAGGCTACCTAAGGACCTGTATCCTTTCTATCCTCTAAGTCCATATAGGAAAAGGTACAGAGGACTTTCGTCACACTTTCTACTCACAACCTTCCTTTTCCCTTTTAAGAGCCACATCATTTCTGAAGTAAAGGATAGCCCCTTATTGCGCTACTCTTATGAATGTGATTATATATTCTGGCCAAAATAAGAATGGATCTAACTTAGTATGTGATAACACTGCTAGCAAACTTGTAAAATACCTTCAGAGTGTAACTTTCCCCCCCACTATAATAGTCCATATTTTGTTTTGAAGCTTTTTATTCTTAATGTGTCCCTCAACTGTGATAACAGAGGTGAACTGTAGTGAGTTCAGGGAGCAAGGGATATGGGATCTTTCCACTAAATTGGATCACATTTGCTTGACATGTGAAGAATTGACCTGCTGGCCACATAGTTTAAATTTTAATTTCTGCACATAATCCTGAATAAGAACACCGATATTCTGTAATTTGTGTTCACGGTGTTGTCTTTTCAGTTTGTTACGAAAAAAATGCACTAAAATAGCAAGTGCAAATAGAAGCAGTGATATAATTCGATGACATGTCAACTATAAGCTTCCATTGCTTAAATCATCTTATTATATATTATTATAGCAGAACTGTGATATGCCCTCGATGCCCTGGAAACTGGGAGCCTGATTCATTCAGACCCTTTTAAACACTGGATTATACTTCCTAGGACTTCCAGACTGAACAACAGCCATCTTACTCTGTTCATTTTTATAAAACTAGCACATTTTATTTGGTAGAAGTCCCTTTTTGGCTCTACTAATTTAAGTTTTTCTTTTTCTAAGGAATAGATACGATCTAAAATTTTATCCTATGAATAATGTTTTCCTAAACTAGCAGTTATTAAAATCGATGGATGTACAAAATTTGCCGCTGCTAAGGAAACAAAATGATTTAAGGTATTAAGCTTTGCTGATGTGGGGACAGAAGTAGATTTTTTGATGGTAAGCTTAATTATTTTTACTTTGAATTCTATTTAGTGGATTTCAAGAATTTGGTATTATACTTTTTACCTGAGATAATTCAGCAACATTTAGCGCAGCTGCCTACTAAAGTAGATCGGTAACATTAGAATGCTGTTGTGTATCAGATTTTATCAGCACAGAAGAATAGTGACTTTGTGCTAAAAAATGACTTGTACATTCATTTTTCTGTAAATGCACAAACACATTAATAGTGTATTTTAAAGGGTGCTTTTTCCATTTTGGCACTGAAAGAAAGGGTACTCACCAGAGGCCCAGGAGGCCCATCCTGACCTGGTGCTCCAGGTAGACCTTGTTCTCCCTAGAAAAAACATAGTTTGCTTTACTAGATGATATACAAGAAAAGCAAATTTTAAATATTATTATATGCTCCTCTTACCACAGGGCCAGGAATGCCCCGAAGACCCTCTGGGCCAGGTTTTCCTGCAGGTCCTTGAGGACCAACTGGACCTGTTTTTCCAGGGGCCCCTTCTGCACCAGCCTCACCCTAGAAAGAACATAAGCAATAGGTCAGAGAGGAAGAGCTGACTAAACTTGGCCCTGTAGGGATGAGTTGCAACGTTTCCTCACTCCATTTTTTTAAAAGCTATTCCAAAACAGTGTTCTGCACAGGACAGTTTTCTACACAAAGTTTTGATAGCTTCCTACAAAAATGTGGTGCCAGCAAAGCATGCTCAACTGGCTTTTCCACAGGGTTGAGTGAAGTTGGGTTTGCACTGCTGATAGTCCACTATATACTCCATTATGTATTGTACTAATTCTGGGTCTTAGTTTGGATTTTACAGTTTACCTATTATTACTTTGATAAGTTTCCCACTCAGTGCATGATAAGCAGTTTACTTTTCATTTATATATAGCTTACATTTCCACGCTCCTAAAAAAAAATAAATCTTGAATGTATTACCTTTGCACCTTTTTCACCTTGTCTGCCTTCAGCACCAGTTGCTCCAGGAGGTCCCTGTAAAACATGGAGACTGAGCTCATAATCTCGGTTTTCTAAAATACTACCAGTAGAAAAAAAAACCCTGAGTGTTATTACCACTGTATTAATAAGTAGTAAATGCGAACAAAAGAACATTAAGTTTCTTTCTTGACATTTTATTCACCAGATGAAAATCCCAATCTGTCGTATCAGCTCTTTTTCCCTTTAGAAAATTTTCTGGATTTTTAGAATATCTAAAAGAATAAACATCACCTAACACCTCTGATGTGATGAGGTCAAAACCCAAAGAAATAGCTGGGAAAAAAATCAAAATGGGACACAAAAGTAAAAGGAAAAGAATACTACTAATTTACATATAGATAACAGTTTTAAACATGCTTTGCATTGGCTTCTGTCTATTCACTGTAGTTTATCCACTGATTCCAAAAGGGCCTGTCATTCTGCAGTACACGGAATGGCATATATTTCTTTATTCTCTAAGTGAGAGATGGGTTCAGTAAGTCTTTTGAGCACATTTGGACAGCCAAAAGTTGATACCTGCCTTAATATTACCCACTAAATATGAAGGGAAAATAAATAAATAAAATGACTAGAGGTTGTACGGAATGAAATAAAGACACTGACTACAAACAGCTTTGGGTATCAGGCTCCTGATACAAAAGCTCTGTTTGACCAAGAAGATAGAACTTGGTACTGCAGGATGAAGGATGTAGGGATGGGATAAGGTTCAAGTGAAGGACACAAAACGGGAGTTGCAGTTGTCTGGCAGCACTGACTATTGCTGATGTCACCTATCTTTCATTTTCTTAATCTTGCAGTCATAAAGAAATGTTTCTCCTTCAAAACATCAAGGGATGATTTTCAGGTCAGGAAATTAACTGAAGCTATGAATATGAACAGAAGCAGTACCTAGATCTAATGTACTCTTTTGAAAATGGTTCTCTTATATATACTTAGTTTGGAAAAGATGCAGTCAAGATAACAGACTGACTGTTCTCCTACAAGGTTAATTGTTAGCCTGGGAATGTCTTTATTGCAAGTAGCTATTTCTTGCTGAGTAATGAGCAGCTTAAAGCAATAGGTAAGAAAACTGACCATGATCAAATACAAGGTGATTTTCTGAATCTATAAAACTTACTTCCTAAGACTCATCTCTTTGTTAATAAAATAAGCAGTTTGTTATGTAGAAAATAAATAAGTTCTAAGGACCAGCAACAAGAAAAAAAAATCAACTACTTCCCTTTATTTACTGCTTTTTACTTCATAACAACAGACAAAAAAATGCAGGTCTCTAAAATAAAGTGCTAAACCACTTAGGTTTATTTTAAACTTAACTTTACAGGTAAGAACTGTTCTTCCAGTCAAGCATCTACCTGTATGCTTTATGAGCTCCGGGCTTTAGACTACAGTTTGACCTAATAGCATTTTTTTATACTAGAGCTGAATTTAGCCCAAACTTTTTATAGCCCGATATATTCCACTAGCCACTACTATTGGCATAAGCCTTGAGCGACTCCACAAATTTTAATTTAATTCCTGAATATTTCTATTCATTTTATAATTATTTACATAGAAGTATATCATGGTCATTCATTTGCTTCTGAAATTAAGATTTCTCTAAGCACTGTAGCATCTGCAGCACTGTATGAACCTTTTGGCCAACAGAGATAGTTCAGACTTTCCATCAAAGGTAATGCAAATTAATTGAATTAACCACAGTCAACTTTGGTCATTTGTTGTGCATATCAACAGGTTGTTCTCTTTGGTATTTTTAGGAGCGTTAAATGATAAAGGATTTTTACATCTTCAAAATACAGAGAAGCTAAAAGGCCCTGGGCACTGTGGTCCAATTGCTGACTCTTTAAACAGCAAGAATAATTTAAATCACTGCTGTTCCACTAATAATCTCTGATGCATATACACCTTTGTGTATGTTGTAAGTGGTTGAGTGGCTCCCAATTTGCAGCAGTAACACAAAAAAAATGATCAGCTGGTCTATAAATAAACTCAGGGACATTTTAGAAACAGGACTGTTTTTTCTTACATGAATTAATTTACATGTCCATTGTTTTACTGCTTGAAAATTCCTTGCACTTAGATTCCCATATGGTTTATAATCTATACTATCTAAGAAACTGAAAAAGGTTGGGTATGGTAGTTTGTATTTGAGAAATATGTTCTCTGCATAATCTAGAGATGCAGCTGCAACATGAATTAGGGGGGCTAAAATGACCGTGATTACTAAATTACAAATACAATGAGTCAAGAATGCTAAACAAAGGGGGTGAATTTATTTATCAAACAGCACCAATGTGGCACCAAGTGCAAATCAGCTAAATGAACTGTTCTTTCTAACAGGCTGCAATTACTGTCACGGTACAGATGGTGCTTCTACAGAGAAACAATTCTAATTATTATTTATCTTACCTTCCTACAATTCAGTTGTTGGGAGTGTCTGGTAAATTTTAACTGACAGAAAAAAATCTCAATAACAGTAATTTAAAATTAAAGCACGACTCGCCACCCTCACCACCCCAGCTACCATGATTATTTTTATGATCATTGTACTTTGGATATATTGCCTGACACATTTTATGCAGAACTGAGAAGACAAAAAAGAATTCATACAGAGACAAACTTGTCCTTAATTTTTGTTATGTGAACTTACTGGATGTTTTTGTCTGCTCTTCTATAGTTTAAAATTTCATTAAAATAATTTAAACTGTTGTTTATAGCTGTCTGTCATCAGACTAAAAACATGATTTCCAACACAAAAAACCATTACCACATTTCATCAGTCTGCCAAGATAGGAATCTGGCATATTATTAGGTGTTCTGTATACTTGCAATCAAGAGAGAAAATCTGCTTAATTTTTAAGTGGTGTGAGCACCCTGCTGAGGCATCATAATGCTGTAGCCAAAATGGACAAAAAATTTCCTTCATAGAAACACTTTCTCTTTTTTTCTGTTATTCAACACTGTATATAAAGGCAACCCACCAAATACACTTCTGCTTCTCAAAATTTAGAGACTGACTTTGCTGCAATATTGGCATCTGTTCTTTCATCAAAAGCAAGCAGTATGCGCTCCACTTGAGAACAAAAGTGTATCTTGGTCCTGTACTTTAAATTCTAACATTTTTTAGATTGGTACATGGAACCGTATGCGTATGTGATCTAGACATCTCACTGACTCTAATAAAGCAGCCAGTAGAAAACAGTAGAAAACACAGCTGAAGGACATAGCACACTGAAAGGTTGAGATGAACGTAAGCAGGAAGAACTATCTGTGTTTGATCGAGTCTTTTCCTCATGCTATTTTTAACATGTCAGATAGGAATCAATGAATTCAAGCTAGAGATGTTACCCAGGATTCTATGGCAAAATGAAATTTAAAAAGTCCCAAAAGTATGTGCAAAGAATGAAGTTTCAGAAAATAACAGTAACGATACAACCACTGTAGAGTGGCTCAGTCTTTGCATGCACATTTCTAGATAAGCAGGCTTTGGATCAGGAGGCCTTTTGACATGTTCCCCTTCTTACTGATCACAACTCACTTATCTCCTACACTGAAGGAGAAGATGGAAAGCATTACACCTCTTCAGAAACACAGTATTCACACAGTGTGCTGCTCAGTGTTGATGCTATTACAAGCAACAAGAAAGCTGTACAGCTCAGAACTCTCAAGAACTGACAAGCCCACAGCAACTTGTACATTCCTCGTTTGTCTTAGACTGCTCCAACAATGCAGTTAATTTTATAAGACAGTTTTTATAGTCAGGACATTTACAAACACTTCAGAAGCCATATTATTCTGTGAGATTAGCAAATTTCATTATCTTTTCTGCAGATAGAGAAATTCAGAAAGTAGTATTACAAATGTTTAACATGCATATAACTGGAAAAGTATTAGAAAAAGGGTTCCTAGTCCCAAAGCTGTACTAGGATATTTCTGTTTGGCTTGGAATGTAATATACATGTAATGCCTCAAGTTTTCTAGAGAATCTGAGATGATTTCCATCAGTGGAGAACTTGCAAAGGGATTTGATTATGGGAAGCCCGCAGTGCGAGGAAGATGCGCTGATGAAGAGCAGCCATTTCCACATCAGACAGAACTAGTGAGGCTAGAGAGTTGGGTCCTAGATAGCTGAGAAGTCAAGTCAGCGATCTGCTATAGACTAGATGTACCAAAAAAGCCTATTGTGCTGGATATTTTATGGATGTAAAGTTAATATGACAACTGATGTAGTTGTCACATCTAGTCTTTGTGGTCTTGCTCAGGCAAGATGCTTAAATGGGCACTGAAAACTGCAAACTGAAACAAATGCATGTTTCCTACCAAGCTTGTGTATTATGTCGAATTAGGGGTACTAGGATAGTGGATCGATTTTTGAAGTAGCTGTAACAGATTTCCTCAAATAGTGTAAGATTACTTTAAAAATTCATTTGCATCATAAGCTTGGATGACTTCACAAAAATATAATTTTTGGAAACACTGCGTTTAACTGCTGCTGAGATTCTTTAGAAAGATGATACAAAACTGTTAGCATTGCCTGGCTAGAATGCTAAATTTAGCACTAAAATATTGTAGTTTAATTACTCGTTTTCCTATTTATATTTATAAAAGAACATATATATGTATAACATTTATATTATGCAATTAATAATTTTATTTTCTGTTTGATTTCAATAACAATTATGACATGCTTTTACTTTTACACTACTGTCATTCAAATCCAGCTATCAGTATTCCATTAGCTGACTATTTCTGCCTAGTCATAGTAAACGCTTCCGAATACTTTCCTTGTATTTTAGAAATATATCCTTTTGGGGAGTTATCAAGCATAAGACAGCTTTTTTTAAACCAAGGTAAATATATTTTCCCCAAATACTTCCAACTCCTATATTTTTATTGTTAATTTAATTTCATATTAAAAGTTATCAAGTTATCAAGAATAAAAATCTGTCCTTGACTAAAGTAAAGCAAGGGGTATATATAATCTTGTATGTAGTAAATACTGAGTGCAGTCTTTTGTTTCATTGACAAGATATTCTTTAACTCTTTTTATAATTCATTACAGCACATTTTATCATTGAATTAAAAAAATATAGTCAGTACAAAACTAGTCCCTGAAAGTCTGATCCAATTAATATGCATTTTTAAACCAGTTGGTGTTTTGGGCATTGATCCTCTCTTGGACTGAACTAGAGAATCTGGCCTTCCATTTGTCAAAGGTAAAATGACTTCATTTTTCTGTTTCCCTTGAAAGATTGCATAGCTGTAATTTTCTGAAGAATATGTGCTCAAATCCATGCTAGATTTGCACAGACGGTTATTATGATTACTTGCACCATAACTACAGATGACCTGACATTTGCGTTTCTGAAGTGGTTTTTTGTTGAGGTACAATCAGATACAATATATCCCATCTGTTAGGAGTGAGCTACAGCCTTTCTGTAGAATAAAGTAGGAGGTTGTGCTTTGATGTCAAACAAACATACTAATCGCTAATATTTAGTCAAGCCATATTTTAATTACAGTGATAAGATTGCTAATGATACCATAATCATTCATAGTATTACAAATGCTTTGCAAGTTGGTGGAGCAAACAGATTATTGTGTAAAACAGATAAAACTAATCAGGCATGTCAGTTCACCCAAGCCAATTAAATAAAGCAATTTAACACACTTTGTTAAATAGCTCTCAGCTTACATTTAAAGATGCACCCCCTTTCTTGTTTTTTTTTTAAAGTGTAAAAACTGCATCTAATTGCTCACTTAAGCAGATCTAAAGGTTGATGCATCTACTACAGTTCTGTAAGTGTAAGATTATTTACTGGTTTTGATTAAGTACATTTGTAAAATTTGTGAAGCTTCATAGACTTCTGAAATAATGGACCGGCTTCATAAATTACAGAAATGTCTGCTTGTTAATTTTGTATTCAGAGAGGATGACTTAGCTTTACACAAAAGCTACATTGAAATGATTTTATTTTGGAGGCTAAAGGCACCAAAGCAGACACATTTTTCCTGCTCCCAGCAGTCATGTGCCTACGGACGATGTCTTGTATAACTCCTATAGTCACTCACTCCTATTAGCTGACTATTCCAGCAGTGAATTCTTACCCTAACGGACACTGAATTCACGTGGATGAAAATAAAAAGTGCATTTATACATAATACATATATATATTTTTGTTCCCATGTTAAAGGGTTTTCTTTGCTGTTTCTATTTTTCCATTTCCCCCCCTAATTACCCATTACCTAAAAAAGCCCTTCAAACATCATATACAAGTGTCAAAACATGGAAAACTAGTAGAAGAAATTATCTAGAACATAACCCAGTGTCTCAGAAAGAAACATGTACAAAGAGAAAACAAGAAATTATTTACTCTTTTTCCAGGTGGACCAGGTGGGCCAGCTTCACCTGAAGGACCTGGTGGACCCTGCAATGGAAAATTATAAGACCAGTGGTAACAAAGGATGAAGTTATCTTTACTAAATGCAAAAAACATCTGCAATATGTTGGCCCCTTTCAATGGGCAGGAAGTAAGTACCATAAATACAAGCAGAGAAGTATACTTGCTTATTCAACAAATCTTTTCTTAGAGTGGTCTTTTGAAAATTTTAACAGCTTTTATTACTGTACAAAATGCAGCCATTCTTTTTCAACAACAACAACATTTCAGACCAGAAAGTGGCTGCACAGAAGTAACATACGGTCTTAGCCTACTGCCTAACTCCATTAGGAAGTTTCTTGGTTTCTCAGGTGCTGAAGTCATTACTTCTGCTAAGATTTCTCACAAACATCTGTGAGTTAGCTGCCCCATGGGTGGATTTCTCTTGAAAATTCTTTTGTGTGCTGACAGCCATTTGGCTACTCAATCTTGATAAACTGGGATTCTCATAAATATTTCAGGGTTGCTAAGTAGTTTGATAAGCTTTTCTTCAGGAACACAGCATTCTGAAAGTACATGCCATTAAGTGAGACATACATATACTAATTCTTAAAAGTTTCCAAGTAAATCCTAGTTTGTAACTTACTTCCAACCATCTGCTCAATCTACTATCATCTTTTATTTTCAAACTGTACCGTGTAGGAAAATTTTCAATAATCTGAACTTCCACAGCTAGAAAGAGATGTTCCAATATAGAAACCCTATCTTTTTGCAATAAAAAAATTAAATTAATGATGTTTCAATACGTGAAGTTACAGAAACAGAAGAACTTTGTGGCTTAATATGGGTATTGCTCTGATACTACTTAACTTTCTTAAAGCAGAAACATCAAGATTTTGCTTTATTTCATCAGGTCAGGTAATCAAGATTGTTTGGCTGTGTCATTCCTTTCTTATGTATGATTTTAGTGCTACTCAGCAGCTCCAGCACACACCCTCACACATCACTTCCTCCTACTTCTAAAAGAAATTGAGCTCTTGTTTCTGATTGTTACTACAATATGGGCCGCTGTATCTGCAAGGAAATAAATAGACGCTTCTCAGTTTAATAGAAAAAGCATCCACTTTTAAAAATATTTTTAAGAATATGCATGTATAGAAACCAGTGATTCAGCAAGAGAGACTTTCATGGCATAGGAGAGAACATGTAGCTGAAATAAAATGACAGAAACAACTCACAGGTTGACCAGGATCACCATCTTCACCCTTCTCTCCACCAACACCATCTTGACCCTACAGAATTAATTGGAAAATAAACGAAATACAAAAATAAAAAATTCAGCTAAATTAAGTAATTTCATTTTGTATATGAATATAAGACCATTATTTTTCTACAGAGCATTTTCCTAAGGGCACTAGTTCTCAGAACTTTTTCAAGATTTCTAAACCATTTTTAAGCCTTAAGAAACATATGAACAGAAAGGCAACAGATCTTACAGGTAAGATCTCATCCCCATGCAAGGAAGAGTCAGGGTTAACCAGAATTTAGTGCAAAACAAGACTAGGACTGAAAACTAAGTATACTTACAGCTGGACCAGGCTCCCCAGGGGGACCAGGATCTCCAGGAAAACCAACTGGGCCCTAGATAAATCAGGAATAAAACAAGGAATGGGTCATCCATTGACAAGCAGGTAGCAATCATTAAAAATATTTTATGAAGCACCATATAACAAATGTAGTTGAAATGTAAAAAAATATATACAGTTCTATATGTAGCACAACTTCTGCAGGGCTTCACAGTGCTTTGTATTAAAATTATTAAGCTCACTTACTGGGTTACCCTTAGGCCCATCATCACCTGGAGGTCCTTTAGCACCTGGTGGTCCAGCTGCTCCAGGTGGACCAGCTTCACCTTTTTCTCCCCTTTCACCTTTTGGACCCTGTAGAAAACAGAAAATTGTCATCTGGAAATTGAATGGCTAAAAAAAGGATTACAATGGCAAAACTGTTTTTCAGACCTGGGCAATGTTACTCCTCAATAAATGCTGGTGTGCGAATGGGAAATTAGGACCTCAGCCTTAAGTTGTAAAACCTGCGAATCACAGGTCCAGTGCCAACATCTGTACCCAGTTTGCACTAATCAACTGTCTCCAGAGTGAAAAACATGCATGACAGAGTTAATACTTTGGGAAGGACAAATAAGTACTGTTTTAGGAAGTCTTCAGCTTTGTCCTCTAGGTGTTTGTACAAGATGTGGCTATAATTATACAGAAACAAATAGCATTTTAAAGGTTGAAGTTCTTAAAGAAAATGTACACAAATTCACATGTAATCTGATAAAATGCTTTCTAAAGTAAGTGCTACCAGATACTTAGTTCATCATAACAAAGGTTCATAATAAGACAAACCCAAAATACTCACAGATGTTCCAGATTCTCCTGGAGGTCCAGGGTTACCAGCTTCTCCAGGTTCACCCTGTAAGTAAGTGAGGATAAATTGATGAGTCATTAGGGAGAATATTTCTATGAATTTACTTTTGTTATTAAATATTTTTCTCATGTTTATTCATGTGAACAGCTTACAAGAACTGTCTTATTTGATCTATGTAAAGGGGGTTGAGTTACATATGGTTTGTCAGAACTGTAATCTGAAGTTTTAGAGGGGATGTATCAGCTAGCTTTTCAAGAGCCAGGGGTGCTAACTTTCTCTTTGAGCTTTGGAAGATCTTCCCCTTTATTATCCCATATATTGCAAATTTCCTATTTGTCATCTTCCCTTCTAGTCACAGAAAAGCTAAAGAAGTATATTGACTGTGTATAGTTTTTTTCTCTTGAAGATACATTTTGCTTGGAAGCAATTTTCTACAAATAAGAAAATACTAATTGGAAACAAATGTTAATGAAGTGAAGATATTATTGCTACTGTTAGAATAATAATTATATACAGGAAAACATAACAGCATAACAGTTAGTAAACCTTTCACCACAGTCCACAGAGGTGTATGCTATGTATTTACTGGGGATGGAAATTGTTTAGTAAAGCGGATAGCTTTGAGTACAACACCATATGAAGAACATTTGTGCGAGTCAAAGATTATACATTATTAAGTGAATGTTTAAATTAATTCAGTCTCTTACACAGTATCAGCTCAAAGACTGGCTTTAAAATTGTTCATTTTAAAGTTTAGTTATGACTGATTATTCTCTAGTTCAACGGTCTGATAAATAAAACTTTATGAAGAACTACTCTGTTAATAGAATATTTAGCTATTAGCATTGTAGACACACAAATCTGTGAAAGGATAACAGAATCTGCTTTGTTATTGTCATGGGGTGCTGAGATAAGAACTATGCAATTTTACTCCAAAGGATATCTCAATGTAACTGCTAATGGTGGGATTTTTTTCCCCCCATGCATATTCTTCTTCCAAACCAAATGAGTCTTGTCAACAGCTATGCTTATAAACAAAAGTAGTTCAGCAATGAAAATGCATTTCACTCAACCCCCTCTACTGAACTCAAACATGAAAATAAAGATGGAATAAATTTGTGCAGGCATCCTTCATATCCTGTCCGACCTGCATGCCCTTCTTCATTCTGGGACAATTCAATTAATACAACATGTATGTCTGCCATTTCCACGTGGACAGTATAAAAGTATGAATAATAAAGTCTGAACTTGGAACAAATTTACAGTGTAGATACTGAACTTTTTTTAATAGACGCTAATGACAGCATGATGACCTCAATGGGACCAGAATTTGGCACAATGTAAATGTTACGTTAGATGAATGGAAGAAGATCTGAGTACTCCGCTGAATTCCAAAATAGGATAATTAACAGATAAACACAATTTTAGGAGCAATATTGCAATGTCCTTTAGAAAGGGCACTTCTAAAGTGTGAATTTGCTTTTAGAAACTGTGGTATGTTTCATTAGACATACTTAAATTTGCAGTAATCTTAAAAAAGAATGAATGCTTTTAGTGTTTAGTATTCATTTGCTTCTGTGATAAAGTATTCATTATTAAAAACAAACAAACAAACAAAAAAAGTCCAGTGGATACTTCAGGTCAATAAGCCTTAAGTATGTTTTCTACAAAAATGCATAGTCTTCATTTCCTTATTGTCTGCATGGGGTTTACTGAATCCTCACCATCATTTTTTTTGTCCATGCCTATTTTCAATCAAATTAGACTTACGTAGCAACAGAGAACTAAGTATGGAATTAGCAAACAAATTGATGTTATTCAAGTTAGAAAATATATCTAACAGAGTCCATGATATAGACCCTTTCGACAGGTGTCCTCATTGCAGGACTAATTAAATGAGTGACATAAGAGCACTAATTGTGCCAAATCTTGACTGACAAGCACTTGTGCTCTCCGAAGTTTCTCAGGGAATAAGTTATTTTTCTGCCTTTCTGCCAAATATTGTATGATGATTTACATTTGATTTGGAATCCACTCTTTACTCTTCCCATTGACAAACACCTTCATTTTATGATCTCATGCAACAAGAGAAAAGATGGACTTTCTCTGACATATTGACCTCTTCTTGAGGACAGTGGGGGACCACTGTGTTTCTGGGATCTCATGGGTCCCTGCTATAGCACGCATGTTGAAATTGGCAGATGCAGGCAGCGTATATGAGCTCTGTGCATAGTAACTCCCCAGTAAGCAGCCATGTGGAAGACAGCAAAATTGGAAAGGCTAGAAAATGTCAAGATGTTCCCCTTAAAGGGCATCTATGAAAGATGAGACCAATTAAAGTTTCATCTCACATTAATACTTCTAAATCATTGCTCTATTAAAAAATGTGACTCTCTCTTGTACTCAGACCTTGTTTTTTTTCTGACACTGATTTTTATATTCCAAATATTGGGTACTATGAAAGGTTGTACTTGGTTTACACAGCTGTTAAGGGACTTAAACAATGTGATAGAGAAGATTGTAGCTGATGAATATTTTCAAAGTGTTTACTTATAGCTGCTAAATACTGTGCAATTGCCCTTGTCTTTCTTCACATTTTTTGAAAGGGTGGTATTAATTCAAAATCTGATGCACCTTCTCCATGGGAAGCTTAAAAGTCCTTTGTTTTTGTTATTATTAGCAGTTCTAGAGAACTGTCCATACAAAGCACAGAGATGGAGAGCACGGAAAGGAAGGCTGCCACCTTTTGGTTAAATTCTGGGATGTGGGGGTTTATTTTGTAAAAATAAGAGAAAGCTTTGCAACTGGCTGGGTTCAGAAATGGATTCAGTTTCACTGTTGCTCCTTTTGGCCATCCTCACAATACATAAAAAAATATAAGAGAAAATTTGTGACTCCTATAGAGAATCCCTTTTCACATATGTATGCATATGTGACCCTCATATACATTATGGCTCTGTGGAAAGCTAAATTTAATCAAGAGAGAAATTCTAAAGCTGTGCTATATTTTCTGGGAGGGCTTATGTTTACAAACATGTTGGAGAGATGGAGAAGGATGAGATCAGAGTCAGTGAGTCATGTAAAGTTATTAAAGTAATTTATTAGGAGAGATATTCAGGTAGTGTAAACTGTCATAGACAGATCTTGATTAAGTACCTTAGCTATTGTCTACACACAAGTGTGTGGGAAAATTGTATGTACACATAAAGATATCTGTGGAAACTTATCAGACCTTTTTTAACTTAGATCCAGAATTCTCAATTGATTTTGTCCTCTCAATTCCATCTGCAGTATAAATCCACGATTGATTAAGCACGTAGACTATTGGTTTCACTTGTTTACTATGCTGGACTCCTTATTAGTGTGCTATTTTAAAAATTATTTTAGAATGATGTAGTAGGAAGGAGTATAAACCCAGATGAGTGTAGTGGTTTTCTAACAGACTTTTTCATACAGTAAACCAGATCTAAACTCTGAGAGGCTACAGAAGGAAAGCTCAGGTTCTGCAGACATTCATTCTGCATTACTCCTTGACTCTGCCAGTTTAACACATGCTGCGGAAGGCAGACAGTGGAAGAATGGCACAGTACTCAGTGCAGTTATCACAAATTAAACAAAATTAGAAAGGTAAATTTTTTTTATTAGGCTTTGTGGAAGAGAAGTGTGAAGTTAATGTTACTTGTTCTGTTTCCTCCTTGTGTTGGGGCCAGTTTTAAGAAGTCACAAGGAACATACTGGATATTTAGAATATCTGCACATTAGGCCTTTGATACCAGACTAGAAATAAGCATGTTGGTACATTTTGACTTTCAGATTTTTCTTAATTATAAGCGTAACAAAGAGAATAACTTTGGGGTGGAAGATGGATTTAAGTGGTTCTAGTTGAGTGTAAGTCAATTTCTAGACAGCTTTGTGGAGGCTACAGGCATTAATAATGCAAGGCTACATGCACATTTGTACTGCAGATGTCTTTGAACATTTAGGCCTCTGTGTGTACAGCAGAGGAAACAACAAGCTAGTTAAAAATAAATGGCACTAAGTGGGACAAAAATTGCTTATAATTTGCCAGAAGGTAAGGGGGCTCTGAAACCCCAGGATTAATGACAAAATACCTCCTAGTCTAACCATTCAAATATGAAAGTGAACAAATCAATTTCACTCCCCAACAGTGACGGGGAGGATGCCAAAATGTTTTTCCAAGCTTTACAATCAGCACTGCATTGCATTACCTGTACTATGATATGTGTTCCCTGAAAGGGTTGCAGAAGCCAAAGCATGTTGCTGTAATACAAAAAACATTGGGGAAAAATATGTGGGAAGAAGAAGAAAAGAGAAAATGCATGTTTTATTTAAAAGGATGAACTATCCTCCCATTGTGGGAGCTCTTCCTGACAAAACAACTCTATGATTTCTAAGCTTGCAGAACTCATTAAATGGAACTGAAATTAAGGAGGGTATTCTAACTAGAAAAAAAATGGCATGTACTAAAACTTGATGAGGAGGAAAGTAATTAGAATAAATAAAAACTTCCAGAATAATATACTTGGAAGCTTCTCTGTGTGAATGTCAGAAGATGGGAAAGAAGCAAGAGGAAATAAAAATGACAACCAGTGATAAACATTTCCAAATTTCATATTCTTGAATTAAATTTGGTGGGCTGATTATCACAACTAGTGATTCTAAATCAGATACAAGAGTCACAAGGAGAAACAAAGGAGTAACGGGTTCAATATAAGTCAGTGTTTTTGCAAAATGACTGGAATATAATTTGATCACAATCCAGTAAAAATTAAAGAGGTGATGAAAAGCAATGGCAAAATTCCTATTGATTTCAATGGGCCACAATATTATACATGATGTTTATTTTTTTTAAAAACAGTGAATATAATGCCACTGTTACCATGAGGTGAGGTGATGCTCAGAGCCACATCCTGAGAAGCAAGGAATGCAATGAAGCACTGTCAGCTTAGAAGGGAGACAAAGGATATTTTTCCATCAAGCCTTTACATTGATCTAGTACTCTCTTCACCACATCCCAGAACACTGGTACGTGATTTATTTAATGTACATACAGAAAAAGCATGAAACATCTGATGTTTCTATTAAAATAATAGTTTAGTCATACTGATAAGAAGTTGGTCATTACTTTTGACATGGCACTAATGTAAGTGAAGGGTTATTTAAAGAAAAGACATTTCAGTGAAAAAAGCAGCCACGTAACAAAAGTTTTATAGTAGATGTTGACAATATTGAAGAGCAACTTAAGAAAGATCTTATGGGAAACAAGAATCTTGTGAGATTCTATAGGATGAACGGCAGATTTTATTTTTAATTATTAGTCATACAAATTATCCTGGGAAAATAATGGCAAATTCCTTATCTTGTGTAAAGAAAGAATATCTAAGAGCTCTGTGAAGCAGAGTGACATGCTGCTGAACACTGATCAAAAACAGGATCGTGGCAAATACAAGTGATTTTGATTGACCTGGTACTTGAGTACTGTAAAGATATAGATCTGATGGATTTGTACCTAGAGGTATAATACTAGTACACTATGTCAAAAAGCATATGTGGGTTAATGAAAGCAGAAGTTAAGATTACTGAAGTGCTGAAGCTCAGTAATGGTGTATGAGAAGCACGAGGGAAAAAGGTATCTGTGCATTTAATTATCTGATGGGACTGGAATAAAAAGGTGAAATTTGTTTCATATGCTGAAAAGTTATCAATACAGTGAGCTTTCTGAAAAACTACCAATACTGACATTCCTAGGGATGTCTTTTCTACGATCCATTGACATCATTGAACACATATGATATTCTGTGTCAAATATTTAAATACTCAAGATCAATCTACATAGTTTCTCAAAGTTATTTATACAGTGGTCTGGAATATATTTCTGTTCTGCTTCCTTTACCTTATGCTCCTTCCAAAATATCCTTTTCAAATCCAAAGTTAAAGAAAAAAAATTGTATTAATTCTGTAACATTACAGCAAAATGCTTTGAGGCTTACAGGAATGATATGGCTGAGGTCATCTAGCTTCATAAAATAAACATAAAGAAGAATTTCAAAAGATTCTCTATTTTTGTGTTTGCTCAGCATTGTATTCAAATAAATAACACTGAAAAAAGCCATTAAGTCTATTGCATATAGTATTTTTCCTTTAAGAAAAGGGAAGATGTATCTGACATGTTTTTCAAAAGCCCCACTTAATATACTGAAAATAGCAATGAAAATAATTTTGATGAATGACTGTCATATAGCATCAGTCTTAAGTCAGGTTGTCAACTAGCACAAATCATCCTCAAACCTTTGACTTTATTGGAACTGTATCCGTATATAACATATACGTAACATATCCGTGTAAGGAACAGATATAATGTTTTCTCATTCTAGGAGGTTATTATCAACACTCACCTTTTCACCAACACCTCCAACAGAGCCGATTGAGCCTGGGGGACCTTGAGGACCCTACAGTGATAAAATATGTTAGTTATCCCAAATATAGTGATTGCAAATATGGTCATCGCAAATATAGTGATTATTACTGAATTACAGAGAGAGAAAAAATAAGTTAATTCTTACGTCAGCTCCATTAGGACCCTGGGGACCTCTTGGACCTGGAGGGCCAGGTGGACCCTGTATCAAAGAGACAATTTGATATAGTTACAATCATAAAGAATAAGACCAGTGGGGCTTCTTTTTTTTTTTGAAAATGAAAAAAATACTCAATTTTTAGAGGACTTTTAATCTTCACCGTGCTACAGAAACAGCAAGGACAGATTGCTGCCCACTGCATGAGTTCACAAGGTGACAGGGGTTCCAGGCTATGTTTATACAGTACCTGAGCTGGAAATGATCTGATCCTTAAGACTCCTGAGGATTTGTTTCCTGATTTGTATTTTCCCTGCAGGTTACCTGCTTACCCATTCCACTGTGCAAAGACCCTGGAGTAGCTTATATGTCTGATAACAGCCATGCGACAGTACTGCACCATGGTGCCTACAGATGGGCAATAATAAAGCATCCAGGCTTGGCATAGGGTGTTAGAGGCAAATGTATACTGTAGATAGCTTGCATTTCAGTCAGAACCAGCCCGGAAGGCATTCTGTCAACAGTGTAAAAAGTTGGAAAATGTAGTGCCAAGGTCAGCCAGAGAAACAAAGTAAACATAGCCAAGTAGTGTTTACCATCTTTTGGTCTGCAATTACCTGAAGCTAAGGTACAATGCCCTGAATTTCAGAAAAGCAGCTCCAAACTTTCTGGTGCAGTGGTCTCTCCTTTTTCTTTCTTTCCTGAACTTGCTTATCACCGTCCTGTCTCAGACACACATAGCATCTGCTTTGCTACTTACTCTTCAGAATGTTTTCTTAAGTTACATAAATCTTGATATTAAAGATGAGGAGATAGATGGGGAAAGCAAAGTAAATCCCAGAGAGAGCTTATGTTATACAAAATGTTTCATACTCAGGCACCAAATTCAGGAGTAGCCTATCAAATTGTAAGCTACAGAGAAAAGGCAATAATACATGGATTATATTTATGTCCTCCAGAGTGACCAAGGGGGAAGACTTACCATTGGTCCCACATCACCATTTTCACCCTTTTCACCTGGTGGGCCAGGCAGACCCTAAAATGCATGGAAGAAGAAAGAAAAGTATTAGCAGTGTACCTGGAATGATGGGTTATAAATCAATATGAAACTACACATCAGATATACATGAGAAGTTGTGGGGAGAGAGTAGAATAAGAAAACAAAACCTATTTGCATATAAAAAAGAGATTTTTTATTTGACATTACAGCAAATGTATAGGTAGTCCTAGGATGCTTGAACCTGGTGAGGCAGACAATTTTTGAAAAAAATGCAGAAATGCTAGGGTGGCTGATTTTTAAACACTGCCAGGTAGGCATCTGGATAATTTGATTTATGCTATGATACATATATCTGTAAAGAAAAGATGATCAGTGCAGCACAATGAAGCCATCTGAGTACCAGAAGCTGTATAACTGCCTTCATGAGGTGTCCAGTGGAGGTAATAAATCCTGCCGAGAGCCATTGTGTCAGGTTAGACAAACACATCCTTAGAAGCAAAGCGTCGAAGTTTGACTAGCAATAAACACCAAGAGAAGGAAACTGCAGCTGATGCTAATACTGATACCTAGTATAAAATTACCACAGCTAGAAACACTACTGTCACTAAACCAGGCGCTCCTAAATGTAGGATCAAAGCTTGTCCTCTTTAAAAAGCAGATCCCCTGAGGCAGACAATAGCATTATATTGATTCACATTACTTCTGGGTTCTGCTACTTTCAAAGTATGTTATCAAAGTAAAGCTAACCAGGTGATTGGAAATTTGCCATTGTTGCTACAAAGCTGTATAAAAAAGTATGAAGTATAAACTTAGCCAATGCTATATCCATTCCTCAGCTGCCCTCCTACTCTGACGCAATTCAAACAGTAGAAAGACTTGTTGGAATTCAGAGATCCACCTTTTCTAAAAATGATGTATGTCTCGTCTACTACTGCAAAAACTTGGCTGACCTGCCAGTGCATTGTGGTGGTTGTGAAAGCCTGTTTACTAGTAGATAATGAGCATGAAAATGAGAGTAATGCCAGGGCTATGATAACAGTTTTATTCTTTCTAACTTTTCTCGTGTTTATTTTTTGTAATATTGTAATTGTTCAACAATGAAATTTGAATTAATTGTAACTTTTTCCTTCACTGTGAGGAGTCTTAAATCACAATTTTGTAGCTAATTATTCTAAAGAATGATTAGAGCAGAAGCCTAGGCTTGAACTAGGTGAGCAGTCTCTGAAGAGCTGATATGCAGAGAGAAGAATCCCACCTGAAAAAATCTAGATCTTCCAGTTGCCAACTCTCCGCTCAGTTCTACCCCATGAACATAAAACCACTTTGAGCTTAAAAAGCTAAATGCCTTATCCATTATGATTCATGGTCATTATAAACCTGAACACTTCATTCAACTGCTTGCAGAGAAGGTATTTATCAGAAGGCAATTAAAGATTTACTTCTATTTCTGTATTTGAAAAGACTTTTCCAAAACCATTTGGTGAACTCCTATTGCAACATTGAAAAATATCCCACTGATTTCACTGAATCAATATTTCATGCATTATTTGCCCTGCATTTCTGGAGAGCTTTCAGTTTCTTTTGGCAAGAAGTAATTGAGGTGTTTATCATTTAATATTCCAAAATATAAGTAAAATTGCCATAAATTGACTAAGATGACCTAGATATACCTATAGAGTTTTCAGATTTTCCTTACTTTCAACTCCTTTTGTTAGAAACGTCATTTTAAAAAATACCATAAGAATTAAATAGCAAGAAAATTCCCAACTACAGTAATAAATGCTCAAAATTACCAATGTTTGTTTATGAACAAAAATAATTTTACTTACTCTCCAATGTAAGTAATATCAGTAGAATTTAACTGAAGCATGATATGGTTGCCACAGAATATTATATATGACAGAGAAATTTACTCCCCAACAGTTCATATTTATCATGAGAACTGCAGTACTGAAGATAAGAAACTCCTGATTTCTCAGTGTTATCCCAATACTATTAGTAAATATGGGACCCTAGTCCATGGACTAACATATTCAAATTAAAATCGTAATCAAAGAAATAAAATTTCTTATTTGAAATATTTAATTTGTGTAAGTTTCAACCTAATAGATTTTCATATTTATGTAGCTTAGTGCTCATTAAACTTAAAATGTGAAGGTGAACTGTGTTGAAAAACATCAATTGAAACTGTATCCTAGATCTGTGATAAATAACAAGGATAATTTAATTTCACTCTCTTTAAAGTAATTTTTAAAAAATAATAAAATTTAGGAATATTATTTCTGAAAATAAAGATGTTTTCAATTTCAAAGGCAATATGAATCTACACAAGACATGTGTTGGTGCAGTAACAAACTGTTATCTTCCATGGAGGTTCACAATATTTTATGTACTTTATTGTAAGTTTTGTCAACTGCATTATGTAACAGAATTAAAAAACTTATAATTACAGGTTAAGGTTCAACCTAGTGAAAGAGATGAGTTAGTTCACATAGGTTGGGTAGAAAGAAGACACGCTGTTTAACATCATCAAACACTATTGTTAAAATTTTCCATTTTTTAAGAGAGTATATATGAGAGTATAAATTACAGCTTAATGCATGGATTAGAAGTAGTTTCAAAGTGTTCTGTGCTCCAACGTTGGTTACTTGGAATTAAATTAAAGATCCTAAATGTCTTGTTCTTCATTTTATTACATTTTAGCAAATGAAAGTTTTGAAAAAGCAGGATTTTTCAACTGTAATTTTCTGGATGGAGCAGTGAGAAGCCTACCTTTTACTGTATGCTTGCTTTGTAGTTTTTGACATAAAATAACAATTTTAAGAGAAAGAAACATAAAACTATAGAAAACTGCCAGTGATGACAGACAGCAGTGTATAAGCACCATGGAGTTCTGCTGATCTTTCAGAACCGAAATATTGTCTGTGATGATATCCCTGAGAAATACACTATGTTGCCAAAACCTACAGTGAAAATACAGTATGTGGCTAGGACATGTTATATATGCCTCCAGCTTGAATCTTTTTTTAAAATGTGTACCTTCAGCAAACAGAAGTGCTCTCATTAAAACAGAAATTGTTGGATTCCATAAACAAATGAATTACGGAATGAAATTCTAAAGCCCATGGTAACCAGGAATTCAGTTTCAGAACATCCTACTATAGGAACTTTCAGTTCTATGAACCGATGCTATCATTTATTTAACAGAAGACAATACTCATTCAGTTTCTGACACAGAAATCAGGGTTCTTACAGGTGGAGGGTAGAATAAGAAAGGAATTTACCTGTAAGCCAATAGGGCCTGGAGGGCCTGGGAAGCCTCGAGGACCTTCATCACCTTTTTGCCCAAACATCCCTTGCTGACCTCTTGGGCCTGGCTCCCCATCACCTCCCTATTTGGAAACAGCAAGAAGAAAAAATATCACAGGTCTGATAATAACAGAAAGAGCTGAACAAAAATGACTGGAAAACAAATACAAAAGGGCTCAGAATCACTCTTAATGCCTTTACAAATGCATGTACATCACCTTAATTGAATGAAATCTGTTATACAAATAGAATACCAGCATATGTCCTGGTTTAATGTAGGTCAAGTAATAGTGTTTTGAAATGCATTTCTGAGTAAGGAGCATACAGTTCAAAGAACTTCTCAGTATCAGATGACTAATGGCAAAATTGTGTTTACCCTGAATAAGCTACTTACAGCTATACCAGGGGCACCAACAGGACCCTGGAGACCTGGTGGACCTGGAGGACCCTGCAACAAACAAATATCCAAAAGGAAAAGTTAGTGAATATGGCATCTGGAATGAGATTAAAAGCAAATATAAAGACAACCCCATCTGCATGATTAAGGTCTATTAAGCATTTCTACATTTCTCCACAGAGAATGTTAGAATCATTCACAAGTCTTTTGTTTATCTGTCAGAAATGCAGATTTGCACATCTGTAATAGAAGTATTTACTGAAAGCACATTTGTATTGTTTCAGAATATTTAAAATAGATTTCTACACAAACATGAATCAAAATGGATAATATTATTTTCAGAATTAAATATATCAGACTTTTCAAGGAGATTTGTGTAGAAAAACTCAACCTTTAAAGCATCATCTAACAATCTATCTTTAAATTGGATGATTATTCGGTTTAATTTTTACAAAACTGCAAATGGCTTTTGCAACAGCACAAAGCTTATTTTGACCTCAAGGAGACATAAAAAAGTCTAAATTGTTGTTGCACACTGGGAAAGCAAAGGAAAGCAGATCTGAAATTGTCAGGTTTGAATATCAATATACTTCAAATGGGGTAATATTCACTTCAACTAATCAGGCCTGGACACTGAATCTTGTATTTTAAGGAAAACATATTGTATTCCCAAATGTCTTAAACCTTCAGAGTGAGAGTATGGGATACTTTCCACAATGATTATGCTGCAGACACTTTATTTGCAAAGCAGGTCTGCTGGAACATGCCCAAATACATTAGTACTCACTATGGGAACTGTGGTCACAGTCTAATGCTCAGCATAACTAGCTATGTTAAAATGATCTGAAATAGAAAAGTGCAGCTTGTGTTTTTTTCTGAATTTCCCTGATGCAGAGGCATCTCTAATGAAGAGGCATATCAAAGGGGGAAACGGAAGGATATGCATGTCATCCCATACAAAGCCCAAAGTGGAACCGGACCATGACCTGCTTCACATGCTTCATCTGCCCTTTCCCTTAAGCACCAGACTTTTCTGTGTCCACAGGGCCTATACTGTTATGAACCACTTTAGGTGGACAAACAGGAGCTGCATATATCTCTATGTATTCCAGAGCTAGTTTATAACAGCAAATAGCTTAAGATTGATTTTCAGTTAACTGTTAACAAGTTCATAGTTTTAAAATTGATTTTAAAATTGATCACAGCTTTAAAATTAAAGGTGTGATAAATTCTTTTAAATTTAATTCTTGTAAAGATTTGATAAATTCATTTTACCAAGTTAACCAAAGCATTCATCACAGATTAAGCAGCAGTAATTTTAGTCTGAAACAGGATTTCTTTATAACTTAGTTACATGTATGTTTCTTGGAAAAATGGGTTTTCTCATCCATATGTATAATATTACATTCCTTGTGTTAACAGGGCATTACATTATAGCACTTGTGATGTGATCTAATAAATTAAGATTGTGAAAAATACATGTTTTCTGCACTGGAAACTGCAGATGTCTTTTTCACATAAATAATTGAAAAGTACAAAGTAATCTTTAAAAACAAAAGAAGAAACCTTTGCCTTTTTTTTTGTACATTTTGTTGCCACATTTTTTATGGGAAATTATCATAAAACTATGATTTGGTTAAATTTGTATGTATCCTCCTATAAAATATCATCTAATTATGTAAGGCATGAATTTGGTGTAATTTTTAAAAGCAATCTGCTTTTTATGACTCACTCTAAGTTAATTGTAATAACGTGTGTTAATCCTGAAACATGTTTTTTCAAGACAGTAAATATACTTAGTTATGAATACCTCTATGTTGAGTTCTGAGCTTTGCTAACTGAAAGTTGATGAAATATAATAATAAAAAAATCTCTTTGCCATTAATTCTCCACTTATTTTCTTAAGGAAAAGGAGAGGGTCTGCCATTTGTCCAGTGGATGGCCCAGACCTAACCCTTGACAACTCAACATTATTTTGAAGGCATATTTTTTAAGTGTGTCTTTGTTTCCATTCAATGATGTAGCAAGGCTACCTGCATACTTCATGCATGAATACTTTTCATTTATAAAGAACATAATGGACAAAGGATTTTGCTACTCACGTTTTCTCCCTTGTCGCCTTTACTACCTTTCTGACCCGGTTCACCAATTTCACCCTGCAATTGAAAGTTAGTTAAACTTCTTGTTTGAAATGGTCTCCTTCACACTTAGCTGAAGTCTACATCACACTATCTTTAAATGTTCCATTAGATATGATAATTCTGTGTTTTATGCTGCTTCTTCAAGTGTAAAGGCCTAAAGGGGGCAATACTGTATTGATCAATAGTATGTTATATTAATCCAAATATTGATTGCTATACTGCAAAGAGCACCAAGACTTGGCTTTTAAGTATAGAGCAACTGAGTTCTAAATAAAGGAAGTTTTGTTCCTTATGTCACCTTCAGGATGAACTTCTAATGAAAGCACCCTGATTTATAGACACATCTAACTGTATGTGACTGAACAACTGCTTCTCACCGCAGTGTACGATACTTCAAAATTATTCAAATTAACAGGAAACCACATCAGAAAAAATAATTTCTTTGTGCAATAATAAAAGACAATTAAATTAAATTACAGAAAATATTCTCTGTGGGATAAAGAACATGCATCATAAGAACAAATCTCAAAGTCTTTACCTTCACCCTATGCTAACTAACACAGAAGTGCTAGATCAAGCAAACAGGCAAGATGAGCCTGAAAGGTGTCATGTCCTAAGTTCTGCTAGAAATCAGCAGAACATCTCTGCTGCAAACGTACTGGTTCGACACCCTCAACATATCAAAGTGATTCCAAAGAACTATACATTACTGAGGACATTCATCGTCATATTTATTGTGATGAAAGCTACAACCAGAGAACTGTAGTGACAGATCTTCTCACAGATGCACTAATACCAATTTTAATGAGTCACCTTGTCACCATCTTCTCCAGGAGAACCACTAGGACCAGCAGGACCAGGAAGTCCTACAGGACCCTGGACTCCATCACGTCCAGCTGGACCTTGAGGACCTTTTTCACCCTGGTTTTGAAAAAAATGAAGTGACGTACATTATCACAGGAGACTAACGAAGGTTTCCGTACAGGGAGTCACATTACGCATATAAAACAAACAAACGTAAAACCCAAAACAACCAAAAACACACAACAGAAAGGAAAGTATGAAAGGAAACTATAAAAGGAAGAGAATGTATCAGAAAATTATACTAATAGTGGAAGCTAATGACACTTGTAGGCTAATACAGAGTGGCTGGGTACAAAGTTTTAATGAAGGACTGAGTTGAGAAACTTCTTTATTATATTCACTCCCTGCTGTGATAATAACAGGTTTAACCCTCCTTCTGTGTTAGAGGTTATGACAATAAATGTTTTACTCTACTTTACTGTAAATATAAAAGGAGTAGTTCAGGTATTCTGAGGATATGTTTAATAAGCAAATACTCGAGTGGAAAAAAGTAACATTCTGGAATGAGCAGTCTGTGCTGTGATAGTTTTAGTATGACTCTGTGATTACTTACAGGAGCACCCTTCTCCCCTGCAGGGCCTGGAGGACCCTGAGGTCCAGGACGACCTGGTAGACCAATTGGGCCAGCAGTGCCTGCTGCTCCACGTTCCCCTGGTGAACCCTGGAAAGAAATAAAAAAATGCGTAAGAGAATACTGATATATCCCTGATAACTGTTGGTGGTTTTCATGACCTAGGTCAATGAAGAAGATACCCATTATTCAGTAAGATTCCAGCTGGTAGAAGGGTACACATTCAGCATGTGTGCAAGTAAAGAAAAAGGCTGAAAGAGCTACCCTGAAGGTCATACTCAATAGTTCTTATTTGATACTAATTATTTTTTCTCATAAATACTCCTTCCTGTATTTGTTCATCATAGTAGCAGTATGCTTCAGCCTGTTTTCAAGAACTTTTTTCCCCTGTTTCCAAAATAAACTTTAAAAATTTGTTTGTTATACGGTAGTATTTCTCCAGCTTTTCAGCTTGACATGAGGCTCTGAGCACCCTGACCTAGTTGGAGATGTCCCTGCATATTGCAGGGGAGTTGGACTAGATGACCTTTAGAGGGCCCTTCCAACCCAATACATTCTATGATTCTATGACATCTGTAAGATACTTTGTAGCAATTTAAAGTTACTGATAATTTCACTTTTCCAACTGTTATACTGGAAATGGGGTGTTACACTATGGAATGGGTAAGTAATGGGTGTGGTGAACTACTGAAGCAAGATCAAGAGGGCCTAATTGTTTTGCTTTTATTCATGACGTACCTCTCCTGGACTGACCTCATTAGCATAACTCGTGCTAATTCCATAACAGCCTACTTTTGTCTCCAGATAACAGTGGCAGAAGAGAATGCTGAATGGTTTCTCTAAATATTTTTTCAAGTTATCTCAGTAAGATCTAATTTTGCATGAGAGTTTAAAAAAAAGATTTGTGCAGGAATCATAGATGACTTTATTCTTCCAGGTGTTGAGGTTTTTTCTTTAAGTCTGGGTGGATGCCTATGTTTCAGTCCTATTTTTGTTACTTTAGGTCCTAAGACTTCAGTGAATTTAACAGGAAAAAAATTACTACCCTGCAGCCATACTGCCATGGTCTCTGATCTTGTCAGCTCTCATAAGCTAAACAATGTCAGGTCATTCTATCAGCAGGATGAAAGAATAGAGAGGCAAAAAAATCCAACTACCTCATAAATCTTTCCTATATCAGCCAGTTTCCTTTAACAGTGGCCATAATTTCTAATAGCTCTTTTACTACGCCATCTTTTAACATTAATCTTTGCATCACTTTTATTTGCTATACCTAAATTTTCACAAGTTATGAATAAGAAGTACGTCTTCTGTTTCAAGGATCCTGTAATTTCTCCGGGAGAATGGCCTCTGATCAAAGCAGAACATATTAAATTATAGTCACAACTTAGAAAAGCATTTTAGGCAGATTCTTAAGTCTGTTCTCTCTTTCTATGTTTGTTTGGGTGTTTGTTGTTTTGTCACTCTCCCACTATGCAACAATTCCCTTATATTACTAACATCCTCATTAACCTGGGGTCTTGCAGTGGTACTCACAGACTGGAGTAACTTGTGGGAGTTTTAAAAAACTTTTCTACAGAATGCAAGTGTCTTGCTTTGTCTTGTATTTCTCTTATACAGAGTGTAAACTCATTAGTAACCTTGTTTTTATCTCTCTTTCTGTGCAGAGATATGTAATTATAGCTATCATATACATTACATAGTAATAGCAATACTTTTTACTGATGATTAACAAAACGCTCAACAAGTAAATATCTCCATGACTGAAAAATGTTATCAGATAGAGGAAGATAGCTCTAGTTAGCTCAGTAGTGATAATTGGGTAGCCTACAGCTGGCTTATTCTGAGACCAATTTGGGCATCCTTTTCCTAAATGAACAAATGAAAAATGACTGCTTGACATTCTAAAGAGCTTTCTCTCATCAGCATTCAGCACAGTAGTATGAGAAGGGAAGAAAACAAAAAGAAGGCAAACATAGCAGATAAAAGAGAACTGTTAAAAAATACCAAACAAACTGACAACCAAAAAACCCAAACGAAAACAAAAAACCAGGAAAAAGCCTTGCTCTGGAGTGCATTCATGCATCTCTTTCTTTTGTCCAAATCCCTCTAAGCACAGTAATTGGCATGCACAGTATTTGGAGAGGTCACTTGTTTAGTGTGCTTGCAGATGTATGCACATATAAAGCCATATAAAGCTTATAATTGACTATATATGCAATTGGCAGGGAACTGGAGGAAAATCATCCAATGGCATCAATTCTCTTCCTATTATAAATGGCGAATGAACACTCCATTATAATCACAGTTCTGTGTGTACCCTCTTGGCTAAAAATAGATGGGAAAATATTTCAGGATTATTTGATGCTTGTAGTCTGCTATGAGCTACTGTGAAAAAAAGCAGGCTACTGTGTTTTAATTGTGGTCCTCGCAGTGCACAGAAATCCAGTATGGATCTATTTTGCACTGAAAACCACTTTCAAGATAACAGTTTAGTAATTAAAGATGAAATAGAAAAAATATCTGAGAGGCCTTCTGGAATACTCTCAGGGCAGCTTGGTGCTGTTCGTACCTCAAGTAGCCTGCTTGCACTACAGTGAACTCGAAGTGCATTTAAAAAACAGTGTTTGCCCTTCAAACTCTTTTTCCATTCTGCTCACAATTCCTCTTACCACTACATCTGTTTCTCAAAGAGTGGAAAAACAATATGCAAAAATTTCTGAGCTTCCCGAGGGATTCTTTCTGTGAGTATGTTTACTTCAGCAGAAAGTGTGGCCCCAAAAGGAATGGATTTATAAACTGAAGAAGCAGTTGGTACTGTACTCCCGACACCCATACTCTGTGTATTTCTGGACTACACAATAATTTTCGTCTGGCACTGAACACCCACTAGCTGCCAGTATTAGAAGTGCTCAGGGAATTTCCAGTCTAGTTTCACATGGAAGGAATATTGTTCATGAACTCTAAGAGATGTCCATGATTTAAATCAAAGGATGGTAAATGGGGATGATTGAGAGATTCATCTCAAAAAGGCTCTGATGCTTTGAACTAGAATGCTAACATATACACACCCTGCAAGAATTAGAAAAGTATGGAGCATCTGAATTTAAATTCAAACACGTTTCACAATATGGACAACCACCACTAAACAAAGATACATGCTTTTGCCTTACAGCCTTATGTGATGTATATTTACGAGAAACTAGGATAGTAGTGGCGTAGCTACTATGTGGGCATTCTGTTTGGGAAAGTGGGGTATGTTAAATGTCAGGTACGCTTGTGCTTTGTGCATCCTCAGAAGAGTTCTGGTTCATTGCACCTGAATTAACTATCTGCTTGAGAGGTTAGTCCAGCCTTAAGGCCTTCCTTAGCAAAAAAGTCAAGATATGACCTTTAGATTGAAGAGACTATTCAGGTCTATGCTTTCTTGAGTTTGATTCATCTTTTCTTCTAACAGTTCAGATTCTTGAGGTGGGGTGGGATAGTATCCCTTTGGACTCTCCCTACTCCATTCCATTCCCAGCTAACTTGTTTTGGTGCCTCTTGGGAATGTATGTGTACTGCATGGTGTTAAGAAAAACTGTAAATCACAAGGGCAAGTTCTTGATTTAAAGAACAGAAGTTTAAAGGCATTAAGAATTCAATAACTAATTTTAAGAATTCAGGTACCAAATATTAAGAAATAGAGATGTAAAGCTTGAAAGTGTGCTAAATCAGATCTTTTCCAATAACATAGAAATAATCCCAATCCAAGAACCATTGTGGTTTTTTTCCCCCTCCTTGTTTAATCCATTCTAGTCTCAATATGAATTGCAGGGACATGAGAGAGCTCTATTGTTGAAATACATAAAATTTCAACTCCTCCATTACATTTTGCCTAACAGGAATAGCTGTGCTGATTTTTGTTTCTTCAGTTGCACTGAACGAAAGAAATAAATTGACTGTCAAAATCCATGCAATTCACATTTGGAAATAACTGTACCATGTTTTGAATACCACTGCGTCCTTGTAGAACTTCCTTGCATAAAACATGACAACACAGAATAGGTAACTTTGAACATATCCTACTTCAAATATCTCTCAGTGGATAACTACCAGAAACTAACGTGAAAGAAGCAGAAGAGGTATAAAGAGTCTAAGTCCAAACATGAAACAAAAATCTAAATGCAAACAACTGGTGAGCACAGGGCCATCTAGAAAATGCCGTCACACCACTCTGTTTTTGAAGAATGAATATATTTTCTATCATAATCAGAAAGAAAAAAACAACTACAACACAAATAGTTGGCAAATACATTTTTATGCCTACGTTGAGCTTAAGAGGTTGTGAAGGAATATTACTGCATGACATGTTTTTACTTAGTTGTTATTAGCCAAGCAAACATATTTTGTAATGTGATCCTGTCTATAGATATGGTCCACACAAGAAGTACAGTAATGAAGTCTTCAAAGCAGAGGATGGTTTTCATCATCTTTTCTTCTAAAATTCTTAAGTAATTCTATAAAGGATCATTTCTTTACATATTCATAAAATGGTATTCTTAATAAGCCATTCTCATATTCTTTCATGATCTCTTTTCCCATGGATTTAAAAATGGGAGATTTCAAGTTGCATGTTACTATTTTCCAAAATAAGATAAATTTTTACAATGCTCATCATACCTTCTCAAAGTTCTTAAACTTGCTCTGCAATTTTTTCCTTTTCCTACAGAATCTAAACTTCCACTGGAATTTTTTTTTTTTAAGATACTCTGGCAAAAAAAAAAAAAAGGTATAGTGTGCCTGCTGCTATACCATTCTTTGTACCAATTTCCAAACACTTCAAACCAGGATTAAGATTTGTTCTCTTGTTCTCTTTAAGTATGTTGAGGTCTCAAAACTCTGAGTGAGAAATCTCAGTAGATTCTGAGATGATGGTCTTCAAACTTTTTTTCTTAATTTTTTAAATAAAAATAATAATAATAATTAAAAAGTACAATAATGGTGGAAAGAAATAGGCTATGTGACATTTCCCAACTATGCAGAAATTCTGAAGAGTACCATGTTTATCAGTTTTATTCTTTATGTATGAAACAATCAGCTATCCAAATCTAAACAAAAACAATCTGTTTCACAATGAATTAAAATTAATCAAAGATGGACTTGCCACTGGCCAAAGCTGAGCCAGTCAGCGACAGTGGTATTGCCTTTGGGATATATTTAAGAAAGGGGAAAAAACTGCTGTGCAGAGCAGTTGGGAGAGAGGACTGAGAATATGTGAAACAGCTCTGCAGACAGCAAAGTCAGTGCAGAAGGAGGGAGAAGAGGTACTCCAGGCACTGTAGCAGAGATTCCCCTGAAGCCTGTGGTAAAGACCATGTTGAGGTGGGCTGTCCCCCTGAAGCTCATGGAGGTTAATGGTGGAGCAGAGGTCCACCTGCAGAGTGTAGAGGACCCCATGCTGGAGCAGGTGAGTATACCCAAAGGAGGATGTGACTCCAGGGAGAGCCTGTGCTGGAACAGGCTCCTGGCAGAACTTGTGACCCCATGGGGGAACCTGTGCTGGAGCAGTCCATTCCTGAAGGACTGCATTCTGTGGAAGGGACCCATGTGGGAGCAGTTTGTGAAGAACTGTAGTCCGTGGGAATGACCCATGTTGGAGAAGTTTGTTAAGAGCTGTCTCATGTGGGTAGGACCCCACATGGAATGGGGAACAGAGGAACAATGTGAAGAGAAAGCAGCAAAGACAATGTGTGAAGAACTGATTGCAATCTCCATTCCCCAACCCCCTGCACTTCTTGGGCAGAAGGAGGTAGAGAATTTGGGACTAAAGTTGAGCTGTGAAGAAAGGAAAGATGAGAGGAAGGTGTTTTAAGATTTTTTTTTTATTTCTCAGTATTCTATTGGTAATAAATTAATTTCCCCAAGTCAAGTCTGTTCTGCCTGTAACAGTAATCAGTGAGTAATCTTCCCCTGTCCTTACCTCCATCCATGAGCCTTTTGTTGTATTTTTAATCCAGCCAAGTTCAACCCACTACAACAGCATGAGTCCACTATTCATTATCTGTAGATTTTCCACTATGGAAAACCTCTTTCATCTCAACAATAACTTGTGTAAGAGGCAAGTATTGAACAACAAGTACATCTCATACTTACTGATAGCAGAAGGCTTCATATTTTCAAACCTTTACATTCCTTGAATGTTTATTAGTATAGCTAATTAGTGGAATATAATTATTGAACAATTTGAATGACATACAGCTGTCTGCATTTTTAGACTGTGTTGGTGAAAACATCACAGCATGTAAAGAAGAAAGTGTTACTATGTAATACAGTTTATATTTCTATAAAATTATTATTTGCCCTTTTGAGAATGAACGGAC
>JAAGNO010001974.1:49629-61382 GCA_033439905.1 Ceryle rudis
CCTTCCTTCCTTCCTTCCTTACTTCCTTCCTTCCTTCCCTCCTTCCTTCCTCCCTTCCTTCCTTCCTTCCTCCCTTCCTTCCTTCCTTCCACCCTTCCTTCCTTCCTTCCACCCTTCCTTCCTTCCTTCCACCCTTCCTTCCTTCCTTCCTTCCCTCCTTCCTCCCTTCCTCCCTTCCTTTTTTATTTCTTCACCAGTTATAACTAAAAAAGTGAATAAAACTGTGAAAAATCTACTCAATGGAGCCTACGCATGTTCTCTATAATTAAAAGGCTAAGGGAAAAAACAAACTCTAATGACCAAGCATTAAGAGGCATGACTTGGTTGCAATTCAAGGTAGTTGAACAAGAGGGACTGGACAGGAGAAAAAAAATATAGTGAAAATAATCAGATAATGGCAGTACTCTAGGAACAAGTCTCAGAGGAAAAAGCAAGTAACAACAGAAAGAACAGTGTGAACCTTCTCAACAATACTGGGACAAGATTTCTTACTTACTTTACAAAGCTAATGTGTTTTTCTGATGCATCTTTTTCTTTTCTCTCTTCCTTATGTTAATTTGAACTGGACTATGAATGAGTTGCAAAATAAGTGACTTGATGTATTGTAGCTCTCATTACTCTTTTTTGGAAGTTGCAAAAACTTAGGAGAGCAAACAGCTTGAGAACTATTTTCAATTTTAATGTGTTAAAGATTTAATGTAATGAAATCCTTGATCAAGCCTTTGCTGGAAAAAGAATCAATTTTTATTTGAAGTGTTACATCACTTTTGTTCTTAGAACTGAATAATGTAATACCTCTTTGATTTTTAGACTTTTCAAAAGACAATTCTAAAGGGGAAAAAGAAGATACTGAAATCTCAGAGTTTTGATTTAAGAAACAGAAGGGAAAAAAAAAGCATCTTAAGGCAAATAGTTTTCAAGAATACTTTCCAAATATGGTTTTGGTATTTTTCACTAGCAGAATGTTCAGTGACTAAGCATTCATTCTGACTGAAAAGGGCCAAAGTACAGGCCAGAGTCAGAAAAAAACCCAACCTTTACTTAATCAGCCAGGAAGTTTTATTTCTTCAAAAAAATAATATTTTTTTAATTTTGAAAGTAAAAATAGATCCTAAAATAAAGTTCAGGATTTTACTGCAGGTTGACTGCCCAGCTGTTTAGAAGGAGAAAGGGACTCTTACTTGTTTTATTTCCTTCGATGAGTAATGTTTGAGACAGGTTGAAGATGTAACGTTTCCCTAATGGTGTCCTCTACACTGGTAAATGTCTGTAGAATTATTTTTATTCCATTTTTTCTCTTTTGGTAATGTCAGAAAAGAGAGCTTGCGATTAATTTACCATGCCCATTTCCTAAAGCTGTGTTAGGACAACCTTTTTAATTTTCATTAAAATGTTTTAAAAATATAAGCCTTTACTTAACCAGAAGCCAGATATCTATATGGTTTTCAACTTGCCATCAAAACATAAAATATAGCTGAAAGATGGATAAATCAACTACGGGTTAGTTTTTGTCATGTTTGTCTTAAAAGAAGCAAAGGGAAAACATGATGCAAATTTTAAATTATATGTTTCAAAGAAATATGGATTATTCTATGGAAGAAGCAGTAATGACACAAATGGAATGCTTGTACCCCATGCAAAATTCCCATCAATATCAGCATCCATTTAATGGTCAATATAGTGCTCATTCTCTTTCAATCATATCAGTAGTTATTTCATTTTCAAATTGTTTAATGCATGCCATTATGATGCTTGCACAAAAACACAGCTCATGAGAGGATGCCAATGGTTTGAAGGTGGTAAAGATAAGAAATGTTCCTTAAAGAGCCTGCCTTAGCAAATCCTACATTTTTAAAGGTTTTGCTTCAGAATATATTTGTCAAGAAAGAAAATGTGAAAACTGGCTCTTTCTTAGGTGCCAACACCCTGCTTCCCCAAATACACAAATAAAATAACTGTTTTGTAACTAATGATGAAACACAAGAAATACAGCTCATTTACAGCTCACCTTTGGACCTTGTCTTCCTGGATATCCTGGCAATCCAGGTACACCAAGCTTACCCTGCAATAAGAAGGTAGTGTTAAATTTTATTTTATCCTCCTTAGTGGTTCAGCAAATTTCTGTAGAAATTATTTTTTTCCACAACTTAGAGTGATGATACTTCATGGAATATAATATTTGATTAAGTAAATTTCTCATTTTTACTACTAGTCACCGGTGGGCTTAGTTACCCAAGCTTAAATAAAACCCCTACTCTGATGAACGGGTTCAGCAAAGCCAACACCTCCATGAAGTACTGAGTAGTAAGGTGGGACCAATGTCATTAAGCCATTAATATGCTCTAAGAAATAAGGGTGTTAGAAGGTTTAAGTGAGAAGAAGTCTTTTTTGCTATATACTGTGTGATGGCTATTTTGTTTTCCACAGACTTTTCATGAATAGGCATTTAAAGAATCATTTTTTTTCTTGAATAGTTCCACGCTGATTTAGACTATGATAAATCATACCCCAGTGACTATTTGCTGACAATAGATTTGTCAACAAACATTACCAACTTGCTGTGTTCAGAAAGGACAACAGAATGAGCAGTCTGTTCAACACTGACATTAACCATTCCTAGAAATGAAATACAGTACCCTACCCCATTAAGTTGGTCTCTTCAGACCTCTAGATGACAAGTGATGGTTTGCCACTTTCAAAGTCAATTTCAGTCTTTGAAAGATGATAACTATGGGGGACAATCTGCCTATTATCCTATGTTCCAGACTATCACATTTTGTAGGTCTCAGTGGAAAAGATATGATTATACAATATATTATGGTACTTTGCAGTAACCCCATATAATGAAAAAAAGGAAAGAGAGATCAGGATGCGAAAGGAAATTTGCCAAAATAAACACGTCTGTTTGTAAAAAATGCAGCACGTGAGTCAAGATGTTGTGTGTCATCATATTCATGTATGTGCATATGTCTGGCTATGACATTATTAAAGAATTTGATTTATGAAAATAATTATAACGCTGCCAGCTACATTGAAACAAGCTGCATGCCCTACAATGATTGAAATGTTTTGCAGCATGACAGTACATCAAACTCTTGCCAAATTCAGTGAAAGTTATCCTCCTGGTTTTATGATTAATCAAGCCCAGTTGCCGAGGTTTTGAGTGTGGATACAGGTACATATTTTCTGATATGTTCCTCATTGTTTTGATACCATACCTGGAATTTCCTTTATTAAGCAAATCCAGCCTAATACCTACTTGGGAAAGAGAGTTTTCTTATCATGGGATCAGTTGAACATAGAAAATAAGAGAGCATTCTGGTACTTTCATTACTATGGAAGAGTAGTACCTTTGCATTAACTAAGTCATAGGAACGACAAGGGAATAGGACATTGATAACTTGTCTTACAGACACTTCCTTAATATTGTGGGGAGATCTAAGACTTCACAAAGATTATTCTAGTGGTTGTGTTAAAATAAATATCAGAGGGCCAACATCATGGAATTCTTCTCTAACCCACTCTGTTTTGGCTACAGAAGATGTTTGACTTTCAGTTTGCAAGAAAATGTAGAAATACTTGTAGATAAGGGAAATCTTTGGGATTAAATTCCAAGCCCAGCTAACAGTGTTATTAACACCAATAATTTTTTCAAATATCTTTTGATATTTAGAGCTTCAGATTCTAGACTTGTGAGAATGAGAGACCTATATATGTCATAGTACAGAAGAAATGATTGAAAACATGAACCTATAATCACATTAATATGTTTGAATAAGAACTAAAAATAACATAAATTCGTATTTAAAAACTTACAGCTATAAACCAAGTTTTGGTTTGGTTAACTTTGTTATTTTCTTACTTAGGTTATAAGGACTTGAGAAAGAAAGACTATTTTGTAGAAGTCCTCAGTCAATTAATTATTTTGCAGGTAGCTTGACAACAAATTTTTCTAAGATTCCTTTTGCTTTACATTCGTATTGTCTTACATTTTTGTCAGATGTGATGTTTCTGGAAAATACTGACAGTTCCTATTTCAAGGACAGTGAAATGCACCTTCTGTCCTATTCTTTTCATGACAGAACTAGCTTTAAAGCCACAGTTACCCCCCAAAAAACTAAGGGAAATATTTTCATCAGCATCTTCTCACTTCAGTGAAATATAGTATACACATTTCTGAACCATCATTTTTATTTTATTTTATTATATTTTGTTTTATTATCATTCCTTCCCAGTCATCCAAAATGCCACTGCTGAAATCACCTTTCTTTTCTGATGCTGTCATCCAGTGAAATAGGTTATCCATACACACACTCCTTAGCCTCCCTTCCTCCTCTATATCAATCTCAAGTGTTTTTTGTTGAGGTCAGGATTCTACAGAGATTTGTACTTTGTTCTTCTCTGTATTTCATGTAACCATACTTTTTTTCCATCTTCCCTTTTAATTTTTCCCTTTCACTTGTGCCAACCCAATTTTTGACTTTTATTCAGGACATGTTTTCTATTCAAAATAATCTTCATGTCACAATTTGTCATAATATAGCTGTGAATATTAATTCAGTCTTCAAAAGCACCTTTATCCTTTATTCTTTGCATTGTATTTTCCTTAGTTGGCATGCACTGTATGTAATTTGGGATAAGAATTTGTCTGCCTTATGTGCTGCTGAAGCACTATAATGTCTTTTTGTATACTGAAAAAAAATTATTCCAAATAATGTTTGAATCTGGTCTCCAGTGGTCTGCTGTAGTAGTGTTTCATAAAAACTACTGTTAGATAACTAAAGATTTTGCAGATCTGGAAACTTGGTTTTTTTAAGTGGTGAAGACCATGGGCTTTGTCTATGTTACAAGGTAATGACATATTTACATTGATATCTGGCTACTGACCTTTTCCCCAGCTGGACCAGCAGCACCTGGGTCCCCAGATGGACCTGCTCGACCTTTTGGACCTTCTGGACCATCTTCTCCTCGTGGACCTGGCTGACCAATTTCTCCCTAAAATACATCACCTTATAAATATGGAACAATTGCCTTTGTGCATATAGAGAGACTGCTTATAATTACTGGAAAACAAGTTTTTGGTAAATGCAAATAGAAACATAGAAACAGAATGGTTTGGGGTTGGAAGGGACCTTTAAAGTCACCTAGTCCATACCCCCTGCAACATACAGGAACATATTCAACTACATCAGGTTGCTCAAATACCCATCCAATTTCCAATTAGGAAAATACCACTGCTTATGTTCATTATATAAATACAAATACATATAAATTAGGCACTGACTATTCCTTTCACAAGTGTAAGAGCCCTGTCATCTTGCCTGAAGAGAACTGCATTTGGAAATTGTGTATTCTATATCTAAGAACTTATGTGGGTACCATCTTCAGAGTTCTCTATGTACACAGACAACAGATACAGGACAGGACTCTCCCGTGAGAAGTTTTTTTAGAACAACAATTCATGTGAAAGGAAGTAAGTGCACACTGGGCTAAATAAACAACAGTTTGGCAGAGAATGGTTGGAATTGAAACATCTTTATCCTGGGTAGATTAATTTTCCTCAGGCAAATATTGGAGATCTTGGAATCTGGAAATGAAGATTCCTTAGGAAGAAGCATAGTGAAAAAGATATCCAAGACTGACACTCTCTTCCTCTTTATAACTGTGCCATTGTTGATTCACAATAACCGAATCTCTGGCTCAAATCTATGCATGCACAGGGGATAGAAATAATTTAAGCTGCTAGCTTTTATTTTATTTTTGGTTTATATTTATTTGTTCACCTCAGTGATCCTTTCAAAAGAATAACACTTAAACTTTTTTTAAACTTTTTAAGAACATATGGGCTAAGAATAAGTGCTTACCCGGTCACCTTTAAGGCCCATGTCACCTTTAAATCCTGGAAAACCATCTTCACCCTAAAAAGGCAGAAATGTATTTTAATGACTTTTAATAATAGAGAGGATGTAATTTTTCTGCAAACAGAATAGAAAAATACATACACTACAGATTAAATTAAATTGCATGGATAAGGGGAGAACTTCAGACACCAGTAAATCTAATATGGCTACTGCTATTTTAGAGAAAGTCTATCAGTTCACTGTACAAAATTACTTTTTGGTTTAAGTCCCAAATAACATCTGTTTAGAGCTGTATAAAACCCATTTAGAGACAGAGACAATATAATTCTTCTATTTTATTATGAATTATCTTGCAAATCCCTTTCTTAACCCCTAAACTTTTTTTTCTTTCTCTTATCACTCTTTTTAATAAGGTCATCCCTTCAACTACCTAAACAATTGATGGCAAACTATTCAGTATTATTCTTTTTGATAGCAGAACCTCCCTAGGTTCCTCCTCTCCAGAACCTAGAACCAGTAAGACCTAGTGTCTTAATAGTACCACGAAAAGAATACAAAAATTGGATGTTTGTGACACCTTAATGAAATAAAATAATACAAAAAAAAAGACATATATTAATGTTCATGACCTAAAAGAAGAAGTAGTCATATCTATATAGTAGTTTGATATCTGGCAATACTCAGCCCTGCTTACTCTCTTTGGCTGGCATGATTGAAAGTAGAAAAAGCAATGGACATTAAGACTGAATTCATTTACAGTGCCAAAACAGGTGCACAATATTGTTATTCCTAGTGAAAATTACTTATTTACTGCCTAGTAACTTCTGGCAGAGAATTTACTCCAAGTACATTAGTAGATCTCCATGCTGAAGTACAAGCAGACAGTACTCAGACAAGTATCTTTTACACCTCTATGAGTTAGTTCAGATACAAACAGAAATCTCCAGAGTTGTTCAATGGACCTCATGACTTGCTCTAGCATAACATATCATCTTTTGCTTCTCTCCTCCTTAGACTAACTCAACATACAACTGCTATTAAAATATCCAGACAGCAAAGATTATTGACTGCATTTTTATATGATGCTTAGTTATATCCTGGGAGCATAGTTATTTGTTATGAATAAGCACATAGTAAAATGTTTTACTATGATGCTGTTAGGTTTTTTATATGCTGAAGTAATGTTGCTGGCTTAGAATCAGAGTAATACTTGGACTGTCAATAAAGCCAGGAAAGAGTGAAATTGTGCTCCCCTTTACTGAAAAATTTCATCCTCACTTTGAAAAAGAAGTTTGCATTTTGCATTCCTGGGCCCACAAAAGCTTTATTTTCTCCCTGATCATAAACTAAAACAGATTGGAGGGCTAATGCGTGATACAAATAGATTTTCTAGCACTAAACATCTCAAAATATGTGAGGAGACATTAAAATAAAAAATAAGCAAATATAGTTTCTTAATAGTATGTGTACGTGTAAAGAAAAGATGAGGTAACCCATTGTGATTCCTTGAAAAAATATACTAAAAAACATTTCAAAAGCAGGTTTCCCATGCTTTTTAGATGGTGAAACTAAACTGTATATGGTCATATTGCATACATTCAAATTTCAAGATGGTCTTTCTTAAAATGTAGTGTGAGATGAAAAAGGTAGAGTGCAGAACACATGAAAAAAACTTTAGTTGTAAAAGTTGCTCCATTATGGCCATGGACATTCGTAATTATATCAGAACACTTTGCAACATATCAGCAAGGACTGACCATGTGCCAAGTGAACTGAAACTCTTCTTCAGCTTTCACAGTATGGTTCCAGCTATTGAGATCTACAAGAGGTTGACTTTATTCCATGTAGGAGAGGGCTGAATGCTCTATTTCCATTTCTTCTGCTAACAAAGAATAAAAGAACTGTAGCTTTCTAGTCATATTTACTGGTCAGTACAGGCATGGACCTCCTCTGACATTCCAAATCTACAGGGGCTTTGCTGAATGATCATTTAGTTTATTTCTGTCTCCTACAATGCTTTCCCCCATGTAATGGCATCTGAATAATTTCAGTAAAAAGGCTTGTGTAACAGACCTTTTAAAGCACTGTGAGGACCATCTATGAAATATCTTTGTGTGACCTTTTGAAGTATTCAGCAGAGTTCAATGCCTTACTGCAACTGAAAGATCAATTTTTAGGAACACAGAAATATTGTGGAGATTATGGTAATTGGTATTCATTGATATGTGCATATATATTAAGTTTATTTCTGAGTCCTGTATTTTGCCCTAGCTGGACATTAATGACTCAATAATGCATAATGAACAGCTTTTTTTTCAGCTTAGATTTAATGAGCAACTCTAAAATGAGTACACACACTAGACAAACTGTGGTTTAGAAAGACTGAAAATCGATGGCAGCTCTTGGCACCTGAGCCTGAAAAACCAATCTCCAGTGCTGAAATCAAGGCTTTTTGGCAAGACTGAATCTTCTGCTTTAGAAATAGCTATAAATAGATACACACTAGCCACCAGAGCCACAGGCTGAATTTGCCTCTGTGGTCCAGAGATAGGACTGATGGTGTTTGTTGTCTGTCTCTCATTCTGAGTGCTGAGGAAAGTGGGAATTAAACCACTACTGGCTGTAGTTTCAGCCACTGAAGATGATCAGATGTCAGCAGAGGTGGCAGTAGTCGTTGTTTGCTTCAGTAAGTGCTCTATGTACAGAATTAATGCTATCAGCCAAAAATCTGGGAAAAAAAATTATCTGGAACCTAGAAAGCCAATGTAATACATGCATAAAAAATACAAAATCTAGCCTATCAAAACAGATAAAATAACAGTATTGTAAGCACAAACCTCTCTGATGCACAAGCTTCTCAGTATCCACTACAGTATCTATTAACAAGAGGAGATGTCTATTCTCTACTTAAGAGCACCTTAGAGAGAAGTTACTTAAGCTGGTGTGAAGAGGATCCAAAACCATTCTAATCATATTCACTTTGTACCAGTGTAATTAACCATGGAGGTTACTGATTTATGAATTAGGCTTGGTATGTCCTTAGAATAAGGTAAAAATAAACCCACCACTGGAAGAGAAATGCCACTGCAGTGTCAGAGACAGGTCATTGCAGTGAAATAAAGAACACAAAAAAAGGGAAAGGAACTAAATGAAGTCAGATTTACCTTTTCACCTTTGGATCCCTTGAGTCCACGGACACCATCAGCTCCCTGAAGAATGAATATGAAGAATTACTCACATGCAAGTCTTCAATAAGGGGCTGGGAGAGGAATTCAGTAATTAAATCTTACCTTTACACCACGAGGACCTGGATAGCCAATAGGACCCTGTGGACCTGGAGGCCCCTAAAATATATTGGAGTAAAGAACTTCTGTTTGTACAGCACTTGGTTAGCAAGCAGTTTTCTTCTGAGTCTAACCCTTGTTCTTCACTATAATGTAGCAGTCTTGTGTGAGACATCAAAATAACACTGGGCTGCCTGCCACTAAGAAATGTCGTGGCATCACAAAGCACCCTTTAATGTCACTATAAAACTATTAATAGAATTATGAAACTGGTTCTACTTGTATATTTGGGAAACTATTATCCACAATATAAATTATCTCAAACAATGTTAATAGGAAAATGTAATAAACAAACAAAAGCAAACAAAAAAGATTCCAATTAGAAACAAGTGGTATCTTACTGGAGAAAATGTGTATGTTAATTACAATGATGACACCAATCAAAAGTGGAGATCAAAATAATGATAATAATAAAAATTATGCTCTTTAAAAACTTTTAGACTTCAAAACCTAAAAGCTAAAAGGCTCATGGTGCTATCAATACTGACTGGTGTCTGGATGCTGTTATTTATGATTTGCTGAGTGTTTTAAAGATGCTTAACTTTGATACTATGCAATCCAATGGCAGCGTCTAAAGAAATCCGTTCTGTAAACTGTGGAAGCAAGAAAGACTAGAAACATACATATCTGTGTCTAAGGCTAAGCTGCTTTATTGATTCTCTGATGTCTGAGATGGACAGATAACAAAATCTTTCCCTAACAGGGCTGTATATAAGGTCATTTACCACTTTCCAACTGAGTCTTTTTACAAAATCTTTCACTGAGAAACCAAATTTGGCTGAAAATGATCAGTAAATTCAAGAGACATAAGGAACAACTGACAGATGGTCACACACCTGTGCTTTCATAACATAAATGCTCTGTGTAAGCTTTATTTTTTGTAAGAAATCAGGATAAAATCTACAAGCCTCTAACAGATAACAACATTTTTGACAAGCAGTAAAATTCTGGTGTCAGTGGAATTGTACTTTCTGAAATGTCCTGTTCATTCATCCATCCATCCATCCAATTTATCCGGAATACAACCTTTTAGTAGTGCTATTGAAGTCAGCACTGTGATGGCAACTGATTTCAGATGCTATAAAGGATCCTATTCTGGATAAATAAAGGTCGGTATTGAGCACGCAGAACTCTTTTAAGAGCCCCAAGACCTTTCAGTGCTTCATAAAAAAATAAAGAAACTGCCACTGACTTGAAGTTGACCTAAGAAATACAATAAAAGTTCTGAAGAATCCTAGTGGGTACTCTATACAATGGGATTGTAAATTCAAATGATTTTCAGGTTATTTATACGAACTGTACACATCTTCTATTGTTTGCTATCCTCTCAACACCACAATCAGTTTTACTTTAAAAGAGTAATCTCTATATTATTTAGAATCTCTATAATATTTAGAATATAATAAATATGTCTCTCTGCACACAGATGCATTGAATGTGCCATCGGTTTTCTGTTATCCTCTTAAATACTTCTTGGAGCAACAAATGTGTCATAAAGCTGAAAATCTGCTGAAGTTTTTCTTGAGAGCTATGTAAATAAATGTAAACATTTTAAAACTCACCAATGCACCTTTATCTCCAGACTGACCCTCTTTGCCAGGATGACCCTGATTTAAGAAAAATGTATCTGATTTGAAAAATACTCATTTTTAAAATCACATTTTATTATAAAACCACAATTATTTAAACATTTATTTCAGATCACTAATCACCCTTCCTCTGTAGTAGAGCAGACACACACAAAATTTTGAGGAAATACCAATTTAATTTACATAACAGAGGAATAACTGGTCAATAGTTTTGTTAATGTTAACATTTTCAGGAATATCCTGATCACCTATTCTCTTTCATTAATGTTTTAGCAGTAAGAGGATTTTAATGCAAGACACTATCAAATTTGATTTTGAAAGAAGCAGGGTGATTAATATTACAGCATGAAGACATTAATAAAATTATTTAAAATATTATGGAATTTATTGCAAAGCCAGTTTTAATGCTCTATGCTTTTGTTTTAAACTGTGTTTTGCTTTTAAAGCAGTACATTTATGTCTTAGTCTTTTTTTTGTATCACTGATGTTTATACTGCAGTGCTCAAAACATTAACCAATCCATTGTTTTTCTTTCTTACAAAATTGACACTAAAATTCTGCAAAATTTAAAGACATTTTAATGAAAGTAAAGGTTAATAGGAAATTATTGTTTATGACAATGTTAGGAACCATTTATATTTATGTTCACCAGTTTTATTAGAGGAGTATAGTAAATCTCTAGCTTTGCCATGCATATGATCTCACAGAACATGGGAAAGCATACACATTATGGAATCACTGGCATCTCAGAATGTTTTCAGTGTGTCAGATATGATACGACTTTGATGTGGCTGTTAATCTTATATGACAAAATCCTGCTGCTTATTTTTAATTTTCTGGCCTTGGAAAAACAGTTTTTTGGTTTTTGTTTTTTATTTTTTTTTTTCTTCAAAAAATAAATGACAAATAAGAAACTCATCTCTAGCTTCACAGCGATCGTTAATTCTCCGTTACCCATT
>JAAGNO010001974.1:66076-82232 GCA_033439905.1 Ceryle rudis
ATAACTATTTATATTTCCTTGTGCAGAACAATGTCACAGCATCTTCCACTCAAGTTTCAGCTGTGTCTTGGCCTGAAGGTCTGACCTGAATAGTAGCATACATATTTGTATCCCTGTCTTTAGAAAACATGATGGTCTGTCACACTCTATACTACCATTCTAAGTGTAAAATAGTGCTTTTATCTGTAGTAAAGTTATGATAAATCATTTTACGTTACTAGTAATTTTATTATAATACATGCAAAGCATTCTGGAAACCAAAATCAGATTTGTTCCTCTTACCCCTAGGATTTCCACAAATGACTAAGGGCTATTCTGCTAAATAAGGTGAGCAAGATTTGGTCTATAACATAGCCTTTTGGCTTTATACTGAGCCAATTAATATTAGTTTTCATCATTTGTGTCATCATTCACATCATGCTGCTAAAGTAGGCAGGTCTGTCTCCAGTTTCCCCATGTATGATACAGTCACAAATCACTAACACTGACTCTGTAGCGACTTCTTCCTACTTTGCAAGTAGGCAGCAGAATATCGTGTATTTAGGGTAAAATTCCCCTTTCTGAAGCTTGATTTCTTGCCTGCAATGCAGAACTCTGCTCTGCAGTGACAGTACCTGCAGAATTCCAACTGACAGCAGTGAAATTCTGTGTATGAAACAAGTGTAAAAATACACAATGAAGCAGAGTAGTGTGAAAAAAAGGAGGAGAAGCCAGGTCTTATTTTCTAAAAAAAAAATGGATGTTTGGAAAACATTTTCAGAGCAACAGGGGATTCATTATGTTCTCATATACCAAGGACTGATTTTACACAATAGGATAAGAAATAGTCTTTGTGATTCTGGAAGTTGTGTATACTTGGCTGGTTATATCCCTGACTTAATTCTATTCTTGCAAGTAGTGTTTCACCCCTAACAAAACTGTTCATTTGTTTGCTTTTCAGCCAGAATCAGTAGTCTTTATACACACACACAGAGTAATTTTTATACCTGGAATTCAGAAGTTTGGTAGAAAGGAAAAAAATCTGAGAATGACTTTTGCTTGTAACAGAAACAGAATAAGAAAGCATTGCTTACAGCTTCACCTGGGAGACCTCTTGGTCCAACTTCCCCATCTTCTCCCTGTTTTTGTACAAAGGGAATAGAGGTTTTAGAAAAAAATTAGTATGTTTCATGACCATATTCCAATTACATTCCCCTTACATCTAGAGTATCCACTCTAGATTTTACTGTGTAAATAGTAACTTACTCTAGAACCATCTTCACCAGGTAAGCCAGGAGGTCCCTGTGGGCCACGGTCTCCCTGTAGAATAAGGAAAATCATTAAAATCATACATCTGTTGCTGGAAACAATAATGGATGGAAAGGGAAATGAAAACAAATGTGTTAGCTGAAGTCTGATGTGTCAAAACATGTCTTGACACGATGATACAGACTTGTAGGTTATAGTATTCAGTAAAGTCTTTTATTACGTTAGTATAAAAACAAATGAACATTATTGAAACAATGAACTATTTGTGTTTGTAAAATTTCACTTTGTAACTATTCTTGGCCCCAGAACATACTGCTACAAAAGGCAGTGTTAACCCACATTTTCCGTTTCTCATCAGCACCTTCCCCATCCCCCTACACAATGAATTACTGCCAGTAAAATAAGGCATGTGTACATGGGTCAGAAGTTAATAAACCAGTTGCTGGGCCCTGGAATATACATAGTGAAGTTCACTAACCACCTTTCAGAATCACGCACCCTGGCACCAGACACTGAGAGCCTTGGGACTGATTTGTCTGAGGTTTTGGAAGGGAGCCAGACTGCCACACTTCCCCTCAGAGGTTGGGGCTTTTCATGTCTACACAGGCAGAGCCTCAGTAGATTCTGGACCATACTTTTAGGATTTATTTTTCTTTCCCCATTTCTAAAGAGAACTAGTGTGCTCCATAGCTCAAACACCACTGACTGACCTCTTTCTGGGCAGTGGGTTTTTAGACTGTGACTTCCTTCTGGCATTGGACAACAACCAAGTATTCATGCTGTTTTCCTTAATTTTATCAGTGTCTCCAAGGAACCTGACCACTGCTGTGGATCCTAGCAGAGGTCACTCTTTAGTGTCTCCATTCTTTACTCTTTCAAACTTTCCTAGGGAATTTCAGGTAACTTGCTCTCTTACCCAAGAGCTATCTAGTACTAGGGACATCATGATTTCATTCTGCTGCTTTTCTGTCCTCTATAAATCAGAGTCAGCATGGAAGAGAAACTGAAATTCTATGAACTGTGCTTTCATACCCCATATACAGCAGTTTCTGTATCTTGCTAAGTTTTGGAACCACTCAGCGTGATCTGTGGGTAGAGCATATGTTTTTCTACATGCTAAATGACACTCCTGAAAGACACACATCAGACACATCATCTGTGCTCTGGCTTCCAATTAATATCTAGGTGAAGGCTGAATTTCAAATATCAAAATACTTCATTCCCTCAAGGGCTACCTTTGTTGTGTTGCAATCATATGGCAGTTAAGAGTTGGATCAGAAGTTTGCATTAAGTGTCTGAGTATTACCATGCAGTAAGAACAAAACTTCCTATAATTAGCATTCTCCATTCATTAATTTTCTAATTCTTTCTTTAAATTTTCTCTTAAAGCTTGAGTTTCTTTTTCCTTAGTCTTTTTTTTTTTCCCCCTACTAGATAGTGTCTTGCTTTTATACTGGAGAAGGGTTATATGCAAGAGAAGTTCAAAGTCATAGATATTAAGGCTAAAAGCAATATTATATTGTGTAGTCTGATCTCCCCTACACTGGAAGTCAGAGAATCTCATCCTGTCACTCCTGTCTAACAGCTTGTGTTTGAGAGAGGCATAACCTCAGAGGTACATCCAATTTGCCACTCATAGTTCAAACATGACTAATTTTAAAACTTCTACTCTCAGTTATGGATTTTCAACATCAATTCTCTTACAGCTGAAATGTAACTACAATAGAAAAAGTGTTTCTCTTGTCTTTCTTTCTGTGCTCTTTATTGCAATCCAAAGAGAAATGAAAATTTACATTATATGCTGTCAGTATAGAGGAATCCAAAGAGCTACAGTTATCTGATCTGGCTTTGAACTGAGCTGCTTTCAGAAAAATCATAGTTTGTACTTTTACGAAACATTTTGATAGAAACACGAGAATGCAGTGACTTTTAAATAGTGGGATGAAAGAAATGATGAAAAGAAGTAATTACTTTCATCAGCATCAAAACTTATCCTTCTATTTTAGCTTTTTTTATTTGTTTAAGAAATATTAAACAAGTGGAATATTTACAAAAATTAATTAATTTCTTTATGACTTGGAAGGTTACAGACAATTCTAGCATTCCAGGTTGGAAAGCAGACACACGTTCACTGACTCAAACATTTTCTGCTTGAGTGAAGTAGTGGCAAGACCTTAATGTCTACCCCCCTCTGCTGGTCACCTGCTGATCAAGCTGAAGTTCAATTGCGTGATGTGCTGATTGCTTTACATTCTAAGCAAAAGGGGATAATGAAAGAGGATCAAGACATTTCTGTATGACACTAGAAGTCCTTTTCCCATTGCAAACAAGCCTCAAAAGAGTATCCTTAGATGCTATTAGAAAGAACTACATTAAGGGCCAGTAGCCAACACAGTTTTTCTGGGAAGTGCAGAAACTGTGCTAACCCACTGAAGGTGAGAGCTATAATCGTTCCTTGGTCACCGCGGTTCAGCACTGCATTAGGGGTGTAATTTAAAGCAGAAATCCCCTGATGTATTTCTGCACTTCGTAGGGAAAGATGTAGTCTCATCCTATAGATTGGTACGACAAAATGAGCAAGTACACTAGTTGTTTTAAGTATAACTTCAAGTTTTCCCAACTTATCTGGCCTGACTCTGATCTTTCTGTAAGCTGCAGTTGTTGGACTAGACACACTAAACTATTCAGTTTGCAATTCAAATATTGAAATGCAGTTTTTCAGCAAGCTTTTTAGCAGGTTAAAATTCATCATGCTCCTGACACATAAACTTCATGCTAATTTTCTTTTCCTATTACTATTTCATTTTAAAATCACTTTAAATCCAATGGGCAAATTACTTAACTAAGAAAAATGAGATCAAAACCTGGCTGAAAATGTGATCTGACTTCTGAAAAAATATATAAATAATTAATATATATATTAAAAATTGTTGTCTATTGATTGATACTACTAAAATGTTTTATGAGGAACATATTACCTGACAATATAGATATTATTCTGTAGCATGAAAAGCTGACATCCTGGTTTAACTTTCCCCACAGTTCTTAGTGCTATTCTTAATGAATAGTGCATTATTTCTGTGACAGTAGCAATTACATGTTGTATAGATTTGCATGTTTTTCTTACCCTGTTACCTTTGTCACCAGGGAGGCCTGGAAGACCATCAAATCCTCTGTCACCCTAGGAAAGAAGAAATGACAGCTTTAGAAAATGACTATTACATTTTGTATTACTCTGAATAAATTGTGCCTTCCCTCTCAAAGTTAATTTCTACCCCTGGTTATATGTATACTTTTGTTATTGAATGATACACATGGAGGGAAGCACATAGATCAAACTTAAAAATTTTCATTCTATGCATTAAAGCAGGAGAAGCTGTCATGCCAACCTTTTCACTGTATTGTAATCATGCTATTTATAAAAAGATGTCTAAACTGAACTGAAAAGCTTGATTCCATCTGCACTTCGCAGTTGCAAACCTGACTTTACTGCTACTGATACTCTGTAACTAGAAACTGAGGCAGAGGGATACAAATCATGCACCAAGAATCAAGTTACTTTAAGGTCAGGCTACTAGCCATTACCATTAATTACCATATTTTAAATGGATGATTCATTCTCAGCTCTTGCATCTGACCCAGCTATCTGAAACCTCAGTATTTTCACTTGAGAGAAGAATTTTGGGTTGGCCCCGAGGAAACTGTAGTGCCTACATAAAATCTGTGTAGACTGTTCCAAGACTGAAATAAAGCCTCAGGTCTCATTATTATTTACCTTTGCACCAGGTTCTCCTGGCATTCCTCTGGCACCATCAGCTCCAGGACGTCCCTGCAAAAACCCGAAGGGGCAAACATTTGAAAATACAATGGAATCATTCAATATTTAAGTGTATCTAAATAGAAACTATTTACCCAGAGCAAGACTGATCCATGTGCTACCTACCCTTTTGCCAGCTTTTCCACTTGGACCAGGGGCACCTTGAACACCACGCGGACCCTGAATTTAGATTGTAATCATTAGAATTACATTTATGTCAACAAAAATCTAGTTAAACATCTCACCTCAAGAACAAGATAAGATTTTTTTATGGACAAAGCTGCATTTTTTTTTTCCTAGAAGGATTCTGGTTTCCAACTTCCCATTAGTATTATTAGAACATGAGCATCCAAACTGGCCTTCGCACTACCGATTTTAACACCAGTTTTCACAACATCGCATTATACATGGCAGTCCTTTTAGCATAAAAGCTTCTTACATTCTTTTCATAGCTTTGTAGATTTCAGCCCTGTGGTTTGAAAACCCTTCCTCTCATGCCAAAATTATTTTAGTCTCATAATAATTATTGATGAAAACTAAAGAGTGCTTCTTTCACATCCCTAGCTCGTACACAAACATGAGTTGTGATGGTAAACAGCTCACATGCTGTCTTAGCTTTACACAACACCCTTTTAACTAGAGGAAGACCAAATTACCCCAGACTGAAAAACCCAATTCCTCTTTTCAAACACATGTAACTTTCACTGATGACTGTGCATATGTTTCTGTGGAAAGTTTCTCATCCCCCACCCAAATGCATTCAGGTGAAAATAGCCATGTCAAGGACTAGCCATCCCAAAATATTGAGTAGGAAGAGAAAAAAAAAAAATTAAAACATAAGTAAGCAAACTGGAAGGCTGACTACAGCTTTTCAGAGTGCTTTTTTGTTCAATTACTTTATTTTTCTTCTGCAAATATCCATGTGGAGTTTCAAGACAGGCACTTAACAATGTACTGAATTCAGAATACCCCTTGAGATCCAGCAAAAACATTGTTTCAGAGACTCCTGTTATGATTTTTTGAGAACCCCCTATTACTTTTAGATTTAAGCAGAAAGATTTCAATGTGTTTCGGTGCTCTTTAATATCACTGCACAGGAGCTAATATAATAGTAAGCAGAGAAGAAAAGCATATACCCAAGGACTTTTTCTTGCTATGACACATCTTTCTTGAAAATATCCTGTTTAATTATCCAACTAAATTCAACCTCTCTCACCTTATGAGTTCTGATAAGATCAGAGTCCCAGGCCATACAAATGCAGACTGACATTTGATTATTTAACAGAGAAAAGAGCCTGAAGTGATGATATTAAATCAGGTTTTCAAGTGACAACACTCTACATGTGAAATTGCTCTTTATATAAAGATTGGTAGTTTCATATTTCAAAATGAACAATCGAGCTATTGCCTTTAATTAGGATAGTATTGTAAAAGCTGGTTTTCTTCAATCGCACACAAATAGAATCATTGATTTCTAAGTGATATGAATGCATTTCCTTAAAGATAAACATGCTCAAACATAACAGGCAATATTATTGTACCTGGGGACCTGGTTCACCACTTTCACCCTTAGCACCTGCTGCTCCAGGTCCACCCTTGATGAAAAAAGAAAAATGTATTGTTTAAACATACAAAAAAACCCTTTAAATGAATAAGTTACTTTGGTTTTTTTCACTGCAATTAATGTATGGAATTAGAATCTCCTATACATTAGGAAAATTCACTGTTTGAATCAGCAGATATACCCTAATATATTATTTTCTAGACGCTGGGCCTAACTGGGCAAAAAATCTTTCTATTATCAAAGAAACCTCCCATCAAATTAAGTGGGATCAAATATAAACCTTTGTTCTATATTAATATTTGAGAGCTAAATAAGAGCATAATGAACGTAATACAAACGTAGTGCATCTGCTGTAGGCAACAGAAGGCAACAGAAATGAAAGCCACTCTTTTTTACCGTTATCTATTTCTGTGTTGTACAGAAAATAACAGCATCTTGCAGTTCAATCCGAAGATTACTCTAGTCAATGAAAAATGACCTCTGTAATCTTGCCATAAAGTTCAGTGATGTTTTAATCAAGGTCTTTGCGCATCTGTCCCTGAAGAAGTGGAAAATCTATAAAACTGAATTTCTTTATGGTCACTGAAAGATGATACAGATTTTAAGAGTGAGTTTTACTCATAAACAGGCCTAAACCAGCGCTTCATCCAGGGCGAGATATTGTACATGGAATCTGGGGCAGAACTAGTCAATGTAAGGTTGTGTTTTCTTAACAGGGGTCTCACAAAAATAGACCGAACAAAAAATCTCATCATGCTCACATAGAATACAAGCTCAGGGAAGGAACATACTGGAGTTTACTATTAGGGGCAAAAGAATTTTTTGCATTTTTGATCTCTGAAACAGGTAGTGACCAAATGTATGTATTTAACATGAAACAAATCTTGCAGACCTTGGAAAATTACAGTTCTCTATACTCACCATAGCGACCATTTATAGGAAGAAGAGGTCTCATGATTTGGCTTAGTGCTAAATCTAGTAACCTGGAGTAGAAAGATTCCCACTGATTTGCAGCTACTGAATCAAGTCCTAAGCAAATTGAAAATCAGATCCTGAGCTGGTACTGGCAGTGGAGAGAACAGTGGCTTTGGTAAATGGTGACCATTTGTTTGTGTTTCCCTGATGTAAGCTCTGCTTTTAATTAATATAATTGATTACATTTAATACCGGTGGGCAGAAATTTATTTTGCTATGTTATTATTATATTATGTTATTTATTATGCTATGTTAATTAAGCATGTGAACTCCAGGCTCACTTGAAGCTAGACTGGAACTTTGACATTGCTATATGCAAGATTTGTAATACCTGATGTTTCTAAATATATCTTATTGGCTACTAAATTAATTTAACAAAATACAACTCATATTAAGAGTGAAAGCTCCAACTACTTCATTCTTAAAATAAGCTGGGCACACAAACAATTGACAGACTAAGAATATGTAGTTGTTTCTGGAACTGTAGGCTAAAAATGTTGCCAGATCAAAGAGCTGGATTTCTAGAGCCTCCTGGTGGCTTAGAAGCAAAACAACTATTAATATTATTCATTTGTTGAATTTTGTATGCAGAAATTCATGAGAGTTTTTAAAACATGAAAACCTGAGCAAGAGCCCTGGTTATACTTCAGCTAAAGTATACAACCCACTGTCGATATGATACCAAATGATCTTTAATTCCTTGCTTACAGTAGTTCTACATTTGTTTTGTCTGTATAGACTGAATGTTATCCTGCAGGTCTCTGGATTTAAATACACTGTTGAAAATAGTATATTAGTTAGTTAAATAGACTATATGTAAGTATTGCATACCTAATCATGATCGGTCAGGGGTCTGTGAGCTAAATCCTCTGTTTGGTAGCAAATATTTACTTTGGAAGAATTAGCCTAGGAAAGAATTGTTCTTGTATAGGTGTGCTTAAAAATACAAGTAAGGTCCAGTGATTTCAGTTTCTGGGGACTAAGTGAGATTCTGGTGGGGTATTTAGCTAAGATTTACCTGAAAAGTGTAAATTTCACCAAGATAAACAGTCTGAGTTCATAAGACTGGCTAGTTTGGAGCACAGCATAATCTAGAACAGATTTTTTTGATGCTGTATGAAGTTGAGGCAAAGCACTAGCAAGGATACAATTTACAGCAGTTTTAGTATCCTGTAGCTTTCAAGAGTCACTGAAGAGAATATTGAGTTGCTAGGATCAGGGAAGAAAAAGATCCAGCATATTCCTTATGCTCCCCAAAATATTCCTTCAACAGTATGTAATTATCTTATATCCCCTTAGGTTTTCCTTGCTAATAAAAGTGGTCACTAGAGGGAATAGCAGTAAGATCCATGGAGTCAACCTTTCGGTTGCATTGTGCTGCTGTAATTATAGACAACGAGATGGACAGTAACCTGGCCAGTGTTTGCTGTTGGTAATAGGAGAATGCTGTAATCACGTTTGTCCATTTGCCTTTCCTACTTTCAAGCTAACAGACACTGTACATTAAGGAGAGCAAGGATGAGATGGGAAAAGAGGAGTCTGGGAGGACTTGATTGTTTCTGTTAGTTATGGGCTGTTTTTAAAGCATCACATTAAAGAAGGAAAGAAGAATGAAAGAAGAGCAAATGAAGGGAAAGGAATGATATTTCTTAGGCTAGTCTCACCACTTCTAAGTTATGACCAAATCTCCACAATTGGTATGAGTGGAAGGAAACTATTTTGGGGAAAAATGCTATTGCATTCTGAGGCAAGGAGAAACCCAGGTGGCCTCCAGCAACTTGTGTTGCTGTCTTCTATGTACTCTGCCACAGTTGTCACTGGCATATCTGTGCATCTACTTTTTCTTCACACCGACCAATAGCAACTTGTTTTATCCTTTTCTATTGGTTATCCAGTGATCACTTGGTTTCATTTTTTCAATAGTACAAATGATTCTTGTCTGTGTTTTACGAGTCGATGCTTGTCTGATCTAATGAATAACACTAACATTACTCTTTGCATCCATCAACATAACAACAACATAAGTAAAAAGTACAGCACACACAGATCAAAATTTAAGAGGTCAGGTATTTGCCAGCCTAGCTGTGCCATCACAGTAGACAAAATAGCAGTTTCCAAATTAAGTGGATCTTTCAAATATGGATACTGTATTAACTGTATAAGAGAATTTCACTCTGTATCAGAGGAGAAATACAATCACCTGAAGGAAAGTTAGAAAAGACGAGTCATCTACAAAGCTTATGAGCTAGGCTGCAGCATTTGTTAATTTAGAGATGCTTTAAAATAGCTTTTTGAAAGATGGCAAATGCTAAATTATACTATTTAGTGGACTATTGAGTCTGAAAAGTATCAATTTCCTAAAAGAGGAAATTGCAATTGCAAGATTGATCAGGCGGTTTTGGCTTGCTGAGCTTCCTACCTGGTTTTATTCTTTCATTGTGACTGTTGTCCTTTTAAAGTGCTTGTAAGGATATAGAGGCAAATCTATTTGTGATAAAAAAGTTGGTTTTCATGCCATCAGAAAACCTGATTTTGTACAAATATTACGTTTCTTTAACACCAACACAACTGTTTTCCAGATCATTTGGTATTAGCAGTCAAGCCAAATTCAGGACTGACGTAAAAATTTATGATTATTTTAGAAATTTGTATGGTTTTTAATTGATTATAGGAATGCATCTTAAGAATTTTCTAGATTCAGCTTAAACAATGAGATGAGGTCACTCTGCACATCTCCTTCTTTAGTATCTCCTTCCGTAGAGTTTCATGTTTACCACAAGAAATTTTATAAATATTATTACAGAGATGGCTGACTGGAGAGGCATATGTAATTACTTATGTAACAGTATTTGCTAGTTTTGTAAGTCTGCCAGTGTGTTCTATCCAAACAGCTCAAAATCTACAACAAAAACTGATTTAGTAGCCAGGTTTACTGCAGACCCTGAATAAGAATACAAACTATGGCTTTAAGTGTATCAGTTTCTTTTCAAATAAGTACAAATACAGAGGAGCAGGCAAGGCCAGAATGAGATTCATGGAATTGCATTACAGTGCTCTTAAACCTTTGCCTCTGTTTTGTTTACATACCACAGGACCTGGTCTTCCAGTGAGTCCCATGGGACCAGGTGGACCTCTCATAGCAATCTGAGAAAACAAACGGAACAAAACAACAGGTATCAAACAAAATCTGCCACACAGCATGATATACTAATATAATTTCATAATGCATTAGCAAATAGCCTCTATCATTGACTCAGTTGTCAATAGGATAACTACTGTGATGAGAGGATGCTTAGTCTTCTATAATGCACATCCTGCATGATATAAAATGGACTTTTTCTTCACACTGTACCTTGCAGCACATTTGTTTGCAGGCTCCTTGTGCTTACCCTAGCTTGCTGAAGAATAGCCTGTGCTTGAGCTTCCTGAGCTGAGATTGTTGGGCCCTTCTCACCATCCCCACCAAAGCGGAACTGCAAGTATCAAAACAAGAAAAGAATTCAGAATTTATCAAATTAAAACCATACTTGTTATTTGCTCTAACTGTGTAAACCACTTCAGAGACACAGAGTGTCAGTCCTTAGTTCATTTCACTAACAGAAGACTGCCTCATCAAGGCCTCTGGATCCAGCATGAATATTAAATCATCAGTAAAAGTTTAGAACTGAAGTGCAAATCTTATCCCTTATGAGCAAACATTTTCTTGATTTCATAGGATTTTGGTTTTCATTTTGTTTGTACGTTTGTTTCAAAAAGAGGCCAAAGTAGACCAAAAATTGACTGCAAAACCTCATTAAAAACATGTATCAAAAAATAAATAATTCTCTGTACATTGGGGCCTACCCACAGAAAAATGCAATTCAATTTAAGGCAGACGTAAATTTAAAAAAGTGTATCTAAAATGAAACAGTTTTGTGTCATTTTTAAAATTTCAAAATAAAATACAGAATAAAATTTGAAGTACTCATTTAAAGTACTCATTCCTGCAATCCTGGACTGTTATTGCTCATGAAACTGCTAGCAGAAATTTAGCAATATTGCAGAGATGTTAAGCCTCAACAAGCATGGCTTTGCAAAGGTATGGCATAGGCACACTCAACATCGGGGGCATGAATCTTTCACTGCCCGTAACAGTTTGTCCAATGTGCCTGCACCCAGAGCTGGCACAGTAACTGATGTCTTTGTCCTGCATTCACATTATTATATGAACGGAATGATATTTTTTGGTAAGTGATGGAAAACTTACTGCTTCAAGCCCCCACAAAAGAGCATGTGACTTCTAAACTAAGAAGGCCTCATTTTAAAGGAGACCAGGTGGCTTGTAAGGATCTGCATAATGTGGAAACAACTACATTTTCAAAATATTTTTTCAGGAAAAAATGCCTTAATTCATTGTCCTACATCCATTGAAAAGGTGAACCCATTTTGATGCATTTCTGTCATAGAGCCAGCTGTGATAACAGAACTTGGTGTAAGCATGAGGTCAAAAACATTACCGGAAACATTGGACAAGAAGGCCAATGGCATCCTGGCTTGTGTTAGAAATAGTGTGGCAAGCATGACCAGGGAGGTGATTGTCCCTCTGTACTTGGCATTGGTGAGGCCACACCTCGAGTACTGTGTTCAGTTTGGGGCACCTCAATAAAATAAAGACATCGAGGTGCTGGAGTGGGACCAAAGAAGAGCAACTAAGCTGGTGAAGGGCATGGAGAACAAATCTTAGGAGTTGCTGAGGGAACTGGGGTTATTTAGTCTGAAGAAAAGGAGGCTGAGGGGAGAACTTACTGCTCTCCACAACTGCCTGAAAGAATGTTGTAGAGAGGTAGGCGCTGGTCTCTTCTCACAAGTAACTAGTGACAGAACAAGAGGGAATGGCCTGAAGTTGCACCAGAGGAGGTTTAAACTGGACATTAAGAAAAATATTTTCACTGAAAGGGTTGTCAGGCATTGGAACAGGCTGCCCAGGGAGGTGTTTGAGTCACCATCCCTGGATGTGTTTAAAAGCCATATAGATGTGGTGCTTGGGGATATGGCTTAGTGGTGGACATGCTAGAGTAGGGTTAATGCTTGAGCTTGATGATCATAAAGGTCTTTTCCAACCTAGAGGATTCTATGATTCTGTGATTAGGTTATTTTAATAAACTTCCACTGACTGTTTCATAAACAGAAAATGAAGTTTAAAAAACCCCATCCTTTTCTCATTGATACTGATGGAGTCCTGCCTCCTATATCAGAACTAGAGCACCTACAGCTTTGAGACTTATTTACTTTGCTTTACTTACCAAAAATGCTGCCCCTTCATTTACATTGGTTTATCCATTCTCTGGGATGGCAGTACGCATCAGATCTTTCACATACACACAGGAATTTCATACACATAGTACTTTTCATACCACAAAGCTGCAAGATATTTTAACAGCTTTGGGCTTGTTCCTCCATCTGCTAAAACAGATGGTGTTTTGCTTTGACTCCAGTGGGAGCAGAGCTGGCTATGTGCATATATTTCTATTCAAAGGATGCACTGACTCTTCAAAGAGGACACTGATGTCCAATTTTAGAGCATGGAATGCTTAAAATTCTCTATGTCAAAGAGACTTGAAAGCACACATGCCTGCTGGGAGTAACCAGCCCTTTGTGCAACAGCAAACTTCTTGTTTAGGACATATAGTAGCAAATAATAGTTATTGTTGAAAATACAAGGAGGATTTCAGTGACTGTAATACATTCATGTAGTTTCCAATCTGGCAGCCATGCAGGAGCTAAAGTGCATGCTTTGTTTGAGGTAAAAAAAGGTACCATATGATCTTCAAATGCATACACCATAAACTCTGTATTATCTCTCATTCCAAAGACAAAATCAGACCAAAAAAGAAAACATGTATACATTTCTTGAAATACACTTTCTCTTTTTGCAGGCTGGTTACCCTGTAACCATAGTATGACTTACTGGCAACATCAACATGGTACCCGGGGGACCTGCTAAACCATCAGCACCAGGGAGACCAGGGCGACCAGGTGGACCCTAGGAGAAGAAACAGATGAGAAAAAAAGGGATGAGAGCAAAAAGATAAGTTATATAAGATAGAATTTTTGAGCCACTCAAACACACTTACTTACACTTGTATTCATAATGATGCACTTGGAGGTTTAATATTCTCCTTGCAAGTGATTTGGAAATGTTACTCATTCTTACTGAGGTAATTAAAGAGCTGAATTTGGGAAAGACATTAAGCAATAGGAAAGAAAGCTATTCTCTTTCATTATTTTACTTGCAAATTATATTTAAAAACGGAATATGGAGTACCTAACCGTGGAGGCTTTCCTCGTGATTTCATAGGTTGGGCTGAGATGAGATTTGCATTGTGTTCCAGTGTTTGCTTTATTTGATAGAGAGAAATGAAACTGCTGATACTCTTTAAACCCTTTAAGAAGGCTTAATTTTCAAAGGCTACCTAAGTTCTGCAGCTATGACTTGAAATCTATGTTTTATGAAATCTAATTCTCCCTGACAGTTTATAAAGAGCCAATCTGGAGTTGAAGAAATGTACCAACGTGTGTATGTGATGCTCGTGACTATTGATCCAACGTGCTGCATAGATACATATTGCTGCTGTGACAACAGTTAGATTTATAATTGCACCTTTCCTCCTAGCAATTTGCATGGTGCATTTTTACTAGCTGATGCTGTCAAGGGCAAGGAAGGACCTGCATCAGGAGTGCTCATTTGCCTGCTGCAGGTCTGCCAAACAAAGTAGTCATTCACCAGAACACTGCAGGGTTGCAATGACAGACCAACAAGCATCAAGCTGTCTTAACTGGTTCCTTCTGCTATTCAGGATTTGAAAAGAAACAAAGGGAAAGCTGATCTGAAAAACTTTGGTGTTTTTTTCCCCTCTTCAAAAATTAAGTCTGTTACTGAGTCTGTTTGAGCTCTTTTTTTCAAAAAAAAGTCTGAAGCATCAAAAAATAATTCCTTACTAATAACATACCGCAGGTAAATCTTAAGAATTATTACTAATTTGGCTCTAAAATATTGAATAAAGTATTGTAATTGTTAAAAAGAACCATTATACATCCAGACAATTTTGAGTTAAGGTTAAAAACCAGAAAAATAATTCAATGCACTTGTGAAGCACAGAAAGGACCTGCTCTCTGATTTTCAGTGACTTTATTCCATATGATTATGAGTCTTTGTGAAGATTAGAACTGAAAGATTAGATCATAAAATGAAAATTAGATTACTGAAGATGAAACTGAAAATCATCTTTTCAGTTTCGTCTTCCATTGAACCATTTTATATGAGTGAAATCGATCCCTTCAGTAAGCAAAAGTAAGACCATTTATGGTCCTTGCCAGAAAGAAGGGTTGTCTCATACCCATTATTAAGAATTGAATTATATAATAATTTAGTACAAAAGCTTAAGCACCACAGGCAGCTAAAAAAAATGGTGGATTTCTCAACTAATTGTTCTGTAATTCTGTGCTTAAACAACATCCTCAATTATTCTAAACAGTAATATGGGATTTTTAAAATTAAGCAATGTTCTTTTCTTGAGTGGTAATTTACTCAGCATGTTCCTTTTCTAAATCTTCTACCTAAGATTAAAAGTAATCAGAACAGCTATAGCAAGAGCTAGAGCCTTTATTCATCTATACTGTTGTTTAAATAAAAAACAAAACCTGTCCACATATGCTTAAAATCTGAAGTAAGACATGTTATTTCACTGGGATGGAACCTGACAGCAGAATCTGTCTGCACAAATCCTTATTGTTCTCCTGAGTTTGGTACCTCATAGCTACGATTATTTTTTTTTTTAGTAATATGTCCATTTTTATAGAAAAGATGAAGTCTGTTCATGATGTGTTTAGCCAAAAATTTAGTCAAGAATTTCCTTATGATTAATTCAGTTAAAAAATTGAGTACTATCAGTAGTTATTACATTACAGCATGTTAGAATTCCCGTTTTGTAAGCTTCAATTCAAAAATATGTTGTTATGTTAATGAACAGGAAAGAAATACGATAGAAGTGTGGATGCTGACTTACTATCCAGATTAAGAATTGTTGGGATTTTAACATCATCTCATTATTTAGAGAAGTAATAGCATCTCCTCAACATCTTGTACACACAAATACAGCATGAACATGCTAGACTTGTCAGTAAAGTAACACTCATAAAATTCAGATTTTTTGGAAGCTTATTTTCCTCAAATGTCTTTAGGTTGGTTTAAAACTGTGTTAGTTGTAGCAGTAAGAAAAAGGTTTGTGAGAACGTGTAAGACTAAAAAAATAGCTTAAATTTCGACTATACTTAGAATTGGACAGGATACTAATGCAGTTTGTTGTTCAATATGGCCAATACATTCAGCTGAGATCATCTAATGTATTCTGATTCTGCAGAACTTTTTTTCTCTGTATCTCTACATTTTATAGCTCAAGTCATACTGCTTTTTAAAAATCCATGTAAAATGTACTTACTGCAGAATTATATTTTAAAATAATTTACATCAAATCAGAGAAATATAGACAAATAGGAACTTAATTATTTTTTCC
>JAAGNO010001977.1:0-19350 GCA_033439905.1 Ceryle rudis
ACCCCGGGGCGCGGCGTGGGGTTTTTCCCTCGGGCGGGGCGCGGCGAGGGCCCGCCGCGCCCACCGCTCCCCTCCCCCGCCGTCCCTATTGTGCGGTCCCGCGGGGGCCTGGCGTGCCCCCCGGCCCCGGTGGAGCTTGGGCGGGGTGGAGGGGGGATGACACACGGGGCACCGCCGCCGTGCCCGGGCGGTGCCCGCCCCTGTGGACGCCGGGCAGGGGGCGCCCACCCGCGGGCGTGGGATGCGGGATGCGGCTGCCGCGCTGCCTTCTCCATGGCAACGCCTCCGAGGGCTGCTCCGTCCCCAGCTCCTGCTGGCACGGCAGCTCCCACCCCTGCGGCAGCTCCCAAACCAGCAGCTCCCAAACCGTGCTTGGGGCCCACATGGGTGGGACCCTCTTTTTACCTACAGAGCCCCGGGGGTGGGGTTACTCCATCTGAGGAAAGCTGGTTTTGGAGGGGTCTCACCCCCCTCCACCCCATGCCTCCCTATCAGGCACAGCAATTTGGGGCTACCTCATTGTCTGTATGTGCCAAGCCACCAGCGCTGGTGTAAAACACCTTGCTGCGGGCACACTCTGATCCAGCCTTATGCTCTGATGTGGGAGCCAGGATGGGAGTAGGATTTCAGCTTGTCTCGGTGTCTGGCTATGGTTGCGTCAGCGTCAGAGGACGAGCGGGTTTGCAGCTTGGGCACCAGTCAGGTGCCAGATGTGGAGGTCGGGTCTGTCACTGTCTGCACTGGACTGGAAATTTGGGGAGATTCATGTCAGTGGACCTGCATGGAGGAAGAACGATGCCCTTGCTGCATGCAGGCCTTGGGGGTTGGCACCCGCTGACATGAGCACGCGATGGCTGTGGTCGGATCCTGCCCGATCTTGACTTGCTTGGCACAAAGTCATCGGTATTAACAGTGGGGTTTCATCCTTGGGGTCCTCACCACTTGTGGGTGGCTATATTGCCTTGTGCATTGGTGCCTGTGTGAAACAGGTTTTCTGTATCTTTAAGTGATCAAGGTTAATTTAAGGCAAAATCAGATGATAATTCTCCTGATGAAAGCTGCTTGAACTGATGGGGCTGCACGCTGCCAAACCAGTGATGAAGAGCTCCCTGGTGAGTGGGAGAACAGGAGGCATGGCCAAGCCCACTTTGCGAGGTGCTGGGGTGAGGGGAGCCTGTGGGCATGGGCTGCCCCAGTGGTTTTGGCCAGGCCTAAGCACTGCTCTGCAGTATTGTACGGCTTCTCCCAACTGCACTGAGGGACAGCAAAACAAGGCTTTTTCATTATTTTCTTCCCTCTCTAGAGGTTTATTCTGATACTGCACACAAAATCAAGTAGTGGTGTATATTAAGGCCACCGTGGTGAACCACGATGAAACCTTGTTATCCTTCCTCAGTGAAGACAATGTATACCAAAGCCACTGGTGTTCTCTGCCTGCCCCTCATTTGGTCCCACCAGGAATAAATGGGTCCTGCAGCATCTGTACCTTTTTCTGCGGGTGCTGGGGTTCATTTCGGCATGCAGTGCCCCCCAAGCCCAGGGGTCGGGCATCCACCTTACTGTTCCTTGATTAATGAGTGACTTGCATTGCTCTCCCACTGGCCATACGCCAAGACCTGCCCCTGCTCTGTCAGGAGCAGGAAGCAAAAGCCAAAGTCCATGATCTCTGACAGCTTGACTTGTCCTGTGACACCAGGACAGCAGGAAGCACTGATGCTTCCTGGCTCTGGCCAGGTCTCAGCTGCTGTGTGGATCTGTCAGTGGTGCCCCTACCACGACTCTGGGGTTTTTGGGTCCAGCCAGCCAGGCATGCATGCTGCTCTGTGTCCTGGCCTCTGCCCCAGGGAGGCAAACAGGATGGGTGAGGTGTAAAATCAGTGCCGAATCTGCTCCCCTGGGCTTGAAACAGAGTCAAACCAGTCTTGACCTGAGCTGGCTCCTTATCTGACCCTTTGTTTGTAGCAGGGGCGCGGGAGGGAGCAGGAAAGGGATGGCCGTGGTGGGCCGGCTCCTCTCGTCCCAGACAAGCCCTCCTGCTGAGGATGGGCAGGAGCTGAGGACACTTGTCTAACTGGGTCATGTTTATCTCCCTTTGCTTCTGTGCTTTGTTTTGGTTTCTTCCTTCTCCTTTCCCGTGCTGTCATTGCAATGGCTGAGGAGCCCAGCACAGGGGAAACACAGAGATGTTGGCTTGACGGGTTACTTGCAGGTATTGTTTGTTGGCCAGACAGGAGTGTGGCTTCTCTTGCTCCATCCTCATGCTTCCCAGTTTGCACATATTGACTATCAATGCTGGGTCACTGCCTGGAGGTCTTTGGCTGATGCACCTACAGCAGCCCACCCCATGCACAGGTAGCAAATTTACCTGCTGTGTTTGTAATCTGAACTGATTCAAAACTAACTGGGGACACCAATAGATACACCACTCAGAGCAAGTGGTCATCTTCTGCCCATCCTCCTGCTGCACAGATACACACTGAGGCACTTCTACTTGGCCACTTTTATCTCTGAAGTATTCATAAATGAGGCTTGTCTATTTATGTGAGCCTTTTTAAGGCTGGCAGGGCTGCCTTGAAGGCTTGCTCGGCACTGCAAGTATTCAGAGCTTTTTTTCCTCCCCCTGCGTGTGCTCTAGCAGTCGATAAGGCAGGGTATCCAGCTGTCAGCTTTGGAGATTGCCAGAGCCTGCTCAACGACATTTCTGCAGGCTTCGCTCACAAGTGAGGATTTTGTTGGATGCTTTGGTTTCTGACTTGATGCTGGTAATTAAATATCTTAACTTGGCTTTGTAAAGCTGCCACTGCCGTGGAGTGACTGGTGAGGCCATGTGAAGCAGGATGTGCTTGTTCTGCTGGAATTGAGTGTGACTTAACTATGGTTCTTGAGCCTATGATTTTATTTTTTTTTAAATACACGCTTTTAATATAAGTAAAACCCTCTTAAAAGGGTAAGAAAAATCTTACGTTTTATTGCTGTGCTGCTAAGCTTGCATGGACCTGCTGGGACAGCTGTTTATTTGCAAGTTGTGGCAGCCAAGTGCTGTAAAATTCAAATCATGTCCATGTTGGTTTTTTTTTTTCCCCTTTTAAGATAATCATATGTGTACTTTTCAATCCTGCACCACAAGAGATGTCAGCGCTGTGCTGAAAAAAGAGGTGATGTGGACAAAGAGCTGTAAATTGGAGAAGAAATACTGAATGTCTCATCCTGACTCTGTGTTGGTTAGTCTAGATGCTGAGCCATATAGATTTACCTACTCTAGGTGTTTACCATACTAGGGGATGAGAGGAACAACTAGTAAAGGGTTGGAAATTAGTTAATTCCCACAGAAGCTTTTCCACATATTGCATTATCTTTCTCACCCTTAATGACATGTCTCCAACTTTCTCTTTAATGCAAAAAGTAGAGGGTCCTCACTCCCTTGTAAGACTGGATATAATTTGCTCTTTGCCTTTGATTTTTCTTTCCCAACCCTACTTCTGCCTGAGCTGGATTGGGAGGAAAACTGTGCTGGTGGCTTCTTACCCTCCTGCCATCTCAGCAGATCATAGAATCATAGAATATTTTAGGCTGGAAGGGACCTTAGAGATCATTTAATCCAACTCCCTGCCATGGGCAGGGAAGATCATTTGCACTTGGTATCTCTCATCCTCCTGGCGTCTTGTAACGTTTTGGAATACATTGAAGAACCAGGAGTTCTGGTGTAGCGTAGAAAATCTCATCTCAGTGAGTCATAAAGCTTTTAAATCTTTGCGGCCACTGAGAAGAAAACCAAAGGAGGTGGAGATGAGAGAAACGTCCTGGCACACCATGAAGATGTGGTTAGTTGACTGGAGAGTTTCATGATCTAAGCTGACAGTGCTTTGTTTCGTGATTGGTGTGGCCTGAGCACCAGCCACCTGAATTATAGCAAATTAACCAAATTAATGCGTGAAGTTGTCTGAACATCTGGCCTGTGTTTTCCTCATGGTGAAGTTGGGTGTGGTCATTCCCAAGGGCATCCTGTCTCATGCTTTGCCCAGGTCTGGAGCAACCTCGGTGCTCTCTCTGTGAATCTCTGATCACCCTGTTGTTTTCGTGCTCCCTTCTGTGTTTACTCCCAGCCCTTTAGGGGAGTTTGTAGTGATTTTGCTAAATGGAAGAAGGTTATGCTGCTTGGAGCATCTGGGCGAGGAGGTTGCTCCTAAATCAGTCAAATAGATGGGGTGACCCAACCCAAAGACAGTCGTTGATGAGTCAGTATTACTGTGACTCAATAAATTACTCAGTATATTTCTCCTCACGGACTGAGTTGCCTTGAGAGTCTTCGTGTTCAAAACATTGCCATAACCTGCTGGAGAGGCAGTGTTGGTGGATAGGCATCTTCTCCCCCACCACAGCACACACCAGCCTGTCATCACGGCAGTGCTGACTGGTGCTAATGTGTCAAACCACTGGAGCAGGGTTGCTCTTCATGCCCCGTCTCTTCCTGCAGGACGTGCCAGTTGCTTCACTGCTGTTTGGATTTTTCTTTTACATAGTTTTGGAGCTCTCTCAATGAACTCTTCTGAACTCGACACTGAGGAAATCTAGCAGCACGTCCGCAGTGTGGTTAGTAAGAGGTGGTATGTTGCCGGTTGAAAGCATCCTTGTCTTTCTCAACTCAAAATGCCGAGCTCCTCGGCACTTGCAGGGCCTGGCGGATGATTGAAGGGTTATTCATCTTGCCAGACAAGTGGCTTCATGTTTTACCTTCTGCATTCCTCCGGGTGAGCATTGCGTAGCGTTGTGTTTTCAGCTATGTGCTGCTTACCTGAATCACGTCTTCCCTGTGCGCCCAGCTTCACAGCCTGGAAGCCAGGGCTGTCCTCCAGGCTGCTCTGCAATGAGCAGAGTGTTTTTACAAGATGGTAAATGAAATAAGGAGTGGAGGGTGTGGTGGAGGAGCAGCTGAGGTGCCCAGCTCTGCCTTCAGTGGTGAAGGCAACCGTTGCTACTTTTACCACCCCTCCTGAAGGGATGGTTTCCCGAAGGGATGGAGAAGCTGAACCCACTGTACACTGAGCACTGAGGCTCCTCATTCCTTCTTGTGGTGGGTGGAAAGCAACACCACCAAAGCTCAAAGCAGCCTGGCAGCAGCCAGACACCAGTGAGATAAAGAGTGGGGAAGGACCCAGTTAATTTGTCCGACCTATGCCCATCATCAGGAGAGAAGAGGAGAACATAGTGGGATCTACAGATGTTAGTTCCTTCCAACTGCTCCTCTTTCAGGCCTGTCTCCCAGTGACAATGGGCTGGGCTGCTGGCAGATCCTGCCCTGGGGCACTATGGTAGAAGGAAGGCAATTCAAAGTTGTGCCTTTCAGTGGCTGACCTGGGAGGGGGTTTGCATGAAACAGCAGCAGCTGGGCTCTGTACGAATAAACTTAGCTGTGGAGCTTGGCAGCTTTTTGGGGAAGGCTCTGCAGGGGTGTTGGTTCCTTTGATGCTTTGCAGGAGTGAGGATCAGCTTGCCTTCTTGATGGAGGTCCTCTTAGCATCCTCAGAGATTTTAGGGTTGAGCATTTGAGGGTAGACTATCAACAGACAGGCAAGTGCATGCACTGTTTATGGACAGGAACAAAACTGCCTGTATTCTGAGGCTGCAGGGCTGGGAGAGCTGGACCGGTGCTCTGCACCCAGGAGCCAGCATTGCACTGCTTGGGCCAGGAGGAGAGGATGGTACTTGTCCTAAAAATCAAAGAAAACTGAGAGTGTGACAATGGAGAATGCAGAGGGGCACCATTCTGGGGTAGGACCTGCAGTTTTTCGGGTGATGTCCTATCAGTTCAGTTCCTGTTACGGGCAAGGTCTGCTAACAGCAGATCTTGCTCCCAGCTCCAGCAGGGAGGAAAAAGATGGAGGAACAGTCTGGAGACCACTTACCCCACCACAAACCAGAAAAATTAATTGCTTGCTATGGATGTTTTCTGTCTCGTATGTGTTGCATGACGTTTAGCTTAGACTATGGTGGGTCTGCCCCACTGCTGTTCCTGAGTGTTTCTTTTGCGCAGACCTTCCAGAGGCGGCTCTCTGGAGCCACATGTCCATCTGAATTTCACTTAGTCATGAGATTTATTTTTTTTTTTGGGTACCTGTTCCTTGCTTGGCCTCGGCATCTTCTAAACAAACAGTGCTGTGAGCTCCTGTGTGCCATCCTGGAGAGTCTGTGACAGCTGAGGTCTGGTGCAGCTGTTTCTTTCAAGGAAGCTTGTGTCGAAGTAAGCGACTCTAAATCTGGTTTTGTAAAGCTGTCTCTCCTGTGGCTGCTGAACATCCTTTTCACTCCTATTCCTTCATACTGCTGCTTCTGGAAACCACAGCATGTTCTTGCCTGAGCCAGAGCTGAGGAGGGGGGAGATGCAGCTGGGCAGGTGGATACCCTCACTGTGCTTGGCTTTCACAGAAATCATATGCAAAGGAAGCTTCATTTTCTGAGGTTTTCTTCCTTCTGCCCCAAGGCAGTAGGAGTGTCTTGGCTGTGGCTGTGTGCCCAGTGCAGGGAAGAGAGGCTGCTCTCTGCCTTAATATCAGGTTAAGCTTTTTGGGTACATGATGATTTCCAGCTGCCCTGTTTTGCTTGGCAGCATTCTCCTTGTGTATCCCACGCATAACTTTCAGCTGCCAGCTCTCTGCTGAGGGATGCTCACCCAGCTTGCTCGCGGACGGCCTGGTGTTGGACCTGTTCCAGCTGCAAGGGAGAACAACAACCCCGTGGTGTGATTCCTCCTTGGGTTTCCTTCTTCCATCAGTTCTGGTCAATCACAGGGCTTCTCCCATCCCTGTTTCTCAGCTTCCATGTGCAGGAGTCGGCAGGGTTAAGGCTGCTGGGAGCTTGGGTATTGCTTGGGTGAGTGTCAGGCAGGAGAAAAGCTGAACTTGCAAATCTGTTCCTGGGTGCTCTGGTAAGTCACGCCAAGGACTGTTTGAACTGTGCTAATCCTCAGTGCCTCTGGAGCAACCTTGTTTACAACAGCCGGTGCTTCAAATGGGTATCCTGACAGATATTTTACGTAAGCTATTTGCTTACCAAAACTCCCTGGGTACGAGAGGTTGGTTTTGAGACCTCAGCCCACATGGCTCACCTTGGCATTTCAGAGGCTTTTTGGGGACAGCTCAGATCTGTTTATCAATTCCATCTCCTTTTATGTTCTGTGGAGAGTGCTGCCTGGCAAGTTGCACGTGAAATAGCTGGTGGCTCTGGAGGCTTGAGACATCTTTACCCATCACATGAAGCAAAAAGATGTTGAGGAAAATTTTTGGAGCGTGTTAAATATTGTAATCCCTGCAGTGAGTTTGTTTTTGCGTATGGAGCTGGAAATGAGTCTTCATGCTGATTATTTTCTCACATTTGCTTTTGTGTTAAATTCTGCTCTTCCACTCAGAGTTCAACAGCATTTGCCATTCCTTAAGTGATGCAGCAGTGGTTGCAGTTGTGTTCAAGTTGCAGTGATGTGCCATGAGCTGTGATTTGGGTTACATAGTCATGAAACTGTGCTGTTCCCTTAGTTGGCACACCAGAACTTTCTTTGCATCCATAAAATACAGTTCTCCCCAGCTTTCCAAGCTATCCTATAGCACGACAGTTTTCAGCATGAAAAAAAGAGATTCAAGAGGGACTCTATTCTCAATATACTCGGTCTATGGATTTCCAGAGGATCACTTGTGGTTGCATCAGAGGAAACTCTGTTGGCTTTGCACTGGGGATGAGGCTGAACTAGGTGAGAGACGTGTGAGACAGTGATGATAGTGTGTTATCGCCTCATGTCCACATTTTCTTTCCTTTGCTTTGTGTTTTGGACTACATCTTTCTTTTTGGTGGGAGTCTTAGGGGTCTGGCATAGCCGGTATTCTGTGTGGTGTTGGAGCAATTAAGGAAGGACCCATCCCTGGGGATGCCAAGGGCTGAGCTCCAGCTATAGCAGTGAACTGTTACAGTGTGTCCTGAAATGTGTGTTCCTGCTCTGGGAAATGGACTCTTTGGGCAACACAGGGAGAGGGGTGGAAGACCCATGAAAAATGAGTACTTATTTTTCCAAGGTGTGGGAAAAAAACCCAAACAAAACAAGCAGTCACCTTGTCAGTGAACATAATGGGGATGTCTGTACCCATCCTCTGGTCTATACTCGGTGCTGCTAATTACAGCTTCTTGTGCTGCTGAGAGTAAGTTTGAATCTGTTCACTCTGGCGATCCCAGCTTTTTGGGATGGCACCAGCCTCATATCTCCATGCCTGGCAGGCCTTGTCCAAGGCCAGGGACCAGACTGCTTGTGCCAAGCCTTGGATTTGAGAGCACCCATCTTGGCTGAGGAAGGTCTTGGAATGTCTCCAGCTCTGTGCCCTCTAGCAAAACCACCTACTGCAAAAGGCTCTTGCAAAGATGCTCTGGAGCTTGAGAGATGTTGCTGTAAAGGTCCAAAACACATGACTGCTGTTCTTTCTGGTGCTGGCCTTGCTTTTGGCTCTGTCCTGCTGGAGGATCCACAGCTTCACTCTGCCTTGGGTGCAGCGTTTCCCACTGAGGAGTATTGGCTTGTATTCAGGAAAATAAACAGACCTCCTGTGCCGGAGCTGGGAGTTCCAGGCTGTTGCACAAGTGGAGAAGGTTGTAAGCAAAAGATCATTTTATCGTCTCTCTACCTGTGCTGCGGCTGCAGCTGGCTCTGCAGCGCTGTAATTGCATTGCCATCTAATTTATATTATGCTGTGTTTGGAGGACAGCTTTATATTCTTGTTTCTAAATTCCTGTGTAGCCCCAAGAGAGGAAATTTGTAACTAACCTTTTCCCTTTGCACGTGGTTTTGTTTCTGCTCAGGCCCTGCTTTCCAAAAGCTTGTGGGATGCTGATGTCAGTCATGTGGCACTGGCGAGCCCGTGCTACACATCTGGGCAGAGGAACAGGGTGATCTCTTACCTGAGCTGGTGGGGTGCTCGGTGCTTTCCCAGCACCAGCTCCAGGACATGCCGTGTCCAACGCAGATGGACATTAACAGCTTGCCAGTGCTGGTCTAGCCCCAAGCCTATTAAAAGCCCACAGGACTGAGTCTTCCCCTTCCTCCTCCTGCTTCCTCCCCCTCCCTCCCTTTTCAACACCGGGTTTTTCAATAAATCATGTAGGATATGATCACGCAGGAAACTTGCGATTTTTAATTTTTTTTGTTGTTTTTTGTTTTTGTTTTTGTTTTTTTTTTGTTTTTATGGCTAAGTTAGGAAGTGAATTCAGCTCTCCAGGGTTTCAGTCCTGTGCTTTTTAATCACGAGGTTCCCCATCCTTTCTACTTTGTCACTTGTGATATGACGTCTCCTCAGCTGCATAAGCTTTTCCCCTGCTTCTCCCTGCCCACAGAAACAATAGCTGCTGGAAAATGCTCTTCAAGAACCCAACATGGATGGGGATTGCTTGTGGAAAATGCAGATTTGATCTGCATGAGGTCTTTATGTTGTTATTTTGTTTACTGCTCAGTTATCCTTTTCCTTCAAAGAAAAGCAAAGCCCTTGGTTCTTGCAGAATTCATCGCTTCTGATGTGTTACTCGCTGGAAGTAACATGCTCAAAATACTGCATTCCTTTGTGCATCTTTTCTTTATTTTGTCGGTTGGAGCTTAGGGAGTATAATGGGCAGATTAGCAACTGTATTTGTGGAGTAACCCATCTTTGTGCAGGTCTGGCTGGAAACCAATTAAGCTTGTCTTGATCTCTAAATGAGATTTTTGTTGAACATGTTACCCAACTGCCTTGTGCATCCATTAATAGCAGGGTGGGATGAAAATAGCTGAACGTGTAAAGATCACGTGTTGGATAAACAGAGGCGTTGGTTGCGGGGAGGTTCCCCAGGATGCGTGCGAACGGCCACCTCTTTGTGTGGCTGTTCTGTAGCTCTGGTTCTTGAAATCTGGGATTAGGTATATTTGGCTGCTAGTGTGCAAACCTCTGCGGTAGTGTGCCCGGCGCAGGGTTGGAGGCAGAGCTGCTGGATAAATAGGAAATGTCCCATGGACCTAATTCATGTGCTTGTCCCCCTCCCTGTGACATCCCTGGGGCGAGACCAGGGTGCATTCCGGAGTTCCTGGTGACTCTCAGCTGTAGATCCCCCAACGTGCCTTGGCCTGGGTGTATCCCCCTGGGCTTTGGTTGCTTTTTAGCCTGAGAAAACCCTGCAACTTTCCAGGGGGTATGTTTCATCACCAGGCTGGGGGACCCTGCCTGAGTGGTGTTTGCAGCTGCTGTGATGAAAACCGGTCTGGGAACAGCACTTCAGTGCGGTGGTTTTGAAGACTGGCGACTAAATAAAGATGCCTTTAATAAACTGTGCCTTCAGGGAACCCTTATATCTCTGTCCCAGACTGTTTCTGCATTGAGATAAGATTGCAGAGCTGCTGGATTTGGGCTTTGCTTTGAGAGGTGTAGGTGGAGGAAGGGCACTGGGATTTCTTTTAGGGTGAAAACAGTTGTTACGATCACCTTTATTTGTAAAGTAACTACAGACTAGCAGTACACAGCCTAATGTCTTCTTCCCTGAATGCCTGGCTTCTCTGTCATGGCCAAATGATGGGGTGAGTGATCTCAAGGGAAGGGGGAAAAGAAAACACCAGTTGAACTGTGCTCCCTTTGTTGGGAAGGATCCCATTTTCCCCATCCCAGCCCCCCTTGCTGCCACCCACTGCTGCCTCCCTGGCTCCAAGTCAAGAGTGTGAGCAATGCCAGCGGTGGGTTACAGGGCGTGACCTGTAGTGTGAGTGTGATGTTGGGCTCATGCACGGGTGTAGATGGACTGTAGCACACAGGAGACCATCCTCCTACACCACTTGGTTGTTTCCCATGGGTGTACAAACCAGACTCTCCCTGCATGCTCCATGCTTTGCTCTTCATCACTCTTTATTCATAGAATCACAGGATGATTTGGGTTGGAAGGGACCTTAAAGATCATATAGTTCCAACCCCCCTGCCATGGGCAGGGACACCTCCCATTAGACCAGGTTGCTCAAAGCCCCGTCCAGCCTGGCCTTGAACACTTCCAGGGAGGGGACTTCCACAACCTCTCAGGGCAGCCTGTTCTATGTCACCCTCACAGTGAAGAACTTCTTCCTTACATCTAATCTAAAGTCCAAAACCTCTTAGATTTCTTGTGGAAGTGCTGCTTTTCTTTCTTCTTCCAGTGTAAAAAGCACCTGATAAGAGATCCAGGTCTAAAGAAATTCCATGTCATGCTGAAGCCTATGGGCCACATCAAGGAGGGTGGTTATCATGTGGACCTTGACATCTTTGCTCAGACAAACTCATTCCCTCCCTATGGGGTGGAAATTTAGGTCAACCTGGGAGTCCTGGATCAACAAAGACCTGTATCTGAGTGAGACAAGTGCCTTGTGGGGTGCCACAACAAATGCAAAAGCCTCAGAAAAATGCAAAAGTGGGGTGACTGGAAGATGGTTTTGGTGCTTGGGTGAGGAGGTATGGAGAGAGGGTGGGATGGCACCTTGCTACCTAGCTCCCTTTAGGGCTGGGGCTGGTTTGCTTTTTGGGATGCCCTTGACTAAAAAGATGGGGAATTTTAATGGCAGTGAGACAGAAAAATACCCTGTGGCAGGGTGTCCCCCAGGCTTCATCCTGCTGTTGTGGGGCCGAGCCGACATGGTGCAGTGATCTGATGTGGCATGGCAGCCATGCCCTGTGGAGATACCATCTCCTGGGAGGAAAATGTAAAAATAACCATGTCTTTGCCTGCATCTTTGAGTTGCGTGAGACCTCAGTGAAGGAGATGGAGGATGAAATGTTATCAGTGGAAATTAAGCAGGAAAAATGAATGTTTTCCCAGAGGCAGATCTGAACCAAAAGTCCTGGAGACAACAAGGGAAATGTCCTCACCCTCTTCCCATATTGTTCTGGGGTACAGAGGACACACTGGAGCTGGGCTCTGGGGTGGTATGATGGGGTTCTCCCTTGTTGCCCATCCTCCTCTTCCTCCCTTTTGGCTGAAGGAGGTGCAGCACCACACAGGTTACTGCACCTCATCCTGCGCTGTGGCTTCTGGGCCTATATGGGTGATACAAACCTTTGTGAGACCGTATCCGGCCCAAGGCTTTGGGAACCTGTTGGACGCACTCTGCAGCCTCTTTGCTGTGTATTTTCCTTTTCAGCATTTTCATGGAGCAGGTCCGTTCTGCCTCAGAGGACCACTAAATCATGGAGCTAGGAGGATTAAATCCATGGGAGGTGTGGTCAATGGCAGACAGGAGCTCCTGGCATATTAAATTAGCTCAGCTAATTTAATCTGCGGTGGACCTGATCTCCTTTGCCTTCCTGTTGAGTTAAATATACCCTTTGAGTTGTGGTTATGGAGGCTGACTCCCATTTTGATTAGGCAAAACACGAACATGGACAGAGCCAGGTGGAGAACGGGATGGGGTATCCCATGGCCAAGACCCACATTGTTCTCCTGTTAAGCTGTTATCTGGACCACATCCGAGATGCGGGATGCTCAATATGCAGCTGTGTGGAGATCTCTAGCTTTGGATTTTCAGGTGATACAGACTGTGGGAGCACCAGGTCTTGCAGCGTAGCTATAAGCTTTCCATTGTCTGACAAGTTTTAAAGTTTAATGGCCATGCTGCAGCTACCTGGGCATGGCTGGTGGCTTCAGGACAGGGAAAAAGTCTCTTTCCATCTTTGCAGAATTCCCAAAGGCAGTAGTTCAGTATTTTTGGACGCAAAGGAATCCAAAAAGCTGTTGGTCAGCTTGAGCAGCAATTGGAAGAAGTTTTAGTTTTGTCAGGCAAAAGGGGAATTAAATGTGAGTGGGGAAATTTAATGTATTAGTCCAAAGGTGCCACCTGGAATTGATGTTCCTGGGATTAAGATCAGCAAGTCTTGGCCAAGTGTGTGTTGGGGGCTGCCTGTTTGCACCCAGGTCTGTCTGTGCTGACGCTTTGCTGGAGCTTCTGGGCAGGTCTCTGGTCCCTTTATCTCCTGATGTTTCTCTTGTTGCTTAGAGATGCTGCCACGAATCTCCAATTCTTCTGTGTTTGGTCCCATAAGAGTCCTGAAAAGGCCAAAAAGTCACAACAACAGGTAAAAAGTGAGCACTGCTGCATCTCCGGGCTGGCAGCCTCAAAGCCAAGAGTCATTTTATCTTTTAAGCCTTCTCTACTGCAGGCTTCAAAAGAGCCAAGAAAGCCTTTCATCAGAAGAGCTTTAATGAAATGTGGCTTCAGGGTCTCCGGTATTGGTCACTTCTGAGTTAAATACCTGGTGACAGTCACGCAAATGACTTGTGGTGGTATTCGAGGGGAGGATGGCAAACCGCTACTCCCTGTTTGCTTATCTGTGGTATGTGACCAGCTTATCTGAGCAGCTGGATTTAACCCCCTTACCGCCTGCGCTCTGGCAGCATGCCATGCTGTGCCATGCCGTGCCAGAGCACTGTGCTCTCCTGCTTCTCTGCCCCAGCATGCCCGGAGGAGCCCGGAAGGCTTGCAGCCTTTGCTGGATGTGGGGGCTTCCAAGGGAAATGGGTGTTTGCCCTCCCTGGGATGATTGATTGTTTCTGTTATTTAAAAAAAAATCCTCCTCTCCGAGAGGGATAATTAAACTGATTGAAGTGGTTCAATGAATGAGTATCCCTTTAATTTAAAAAAAAAAAAAGTATAGATAGGTATAGATATGTCATCAAGGTGCCTAAAAGAATAAACATGTCATGCTTTATCCCAGATTTCTCTTACAGATGGAGAGGGTAGGCAAATTTTAGACAAAACAAGGGGGAACCAGCTTTACCCTTGCAAGATCAACCTCTTAGCTTCTGTGGCGATGCCTGAGTTTGTTAGTTCAGAAAAGCAAGGAACTGCTTTCCAGGGGCAGGGTGGTTTGTGCTTTCCTGGCATCTCAGGAGCATGCACTGCCAATTTTCAGCCCTGGAAGGTGTTGGGTGGAGTGAGATCTCATCTCCCTGCCCTTGCATGAGCTGCTCTGTAAGCAAAGGTGTTTCCTTCCACAAATACAGTTGGAAGAAGGTCCCCTGGCAAGGGTGAAAACCACAGTGAGTAGTGGGATGTCCTCAGACCTCTGCCCCTTCATCCCTGCAACATTTGCTGGCCTTGGCTTCAGCCCTACACTCTGCCTTTCCTCTTTGCCATTTTAAATGACTTCCAGTGAGTGAAGTGGGTATTTACTGGCTGCGTATTCCTGTCTGACACCTTTGTGGTTCACTCTGGCGTGACAGTGACTTTAAGGCTAAATTTGTGCCTGTTCTGTATTGCTTCAGGTGAGCATGAGCAGCAGCTGAAGGGAAGCACATGGTGGTCAGGGATGCTCATGGGCTCACCCACCTCATCTGAGTACCAGTTGTGCCATAGCGAGGGCACAGAACTTGTTTTAGGACTGCAACAGAGAGTGATAGTCCCCCAATGCTGCTGTGCCTGGCCTCCAAGATACTCAAAATGAGGGTGATTTCTGAGATAGTGTGACCAGAAAGCGCTTGGACCTGGCAGTTAGGGCTGTAAGGACCTGCACAAAGCACCGGTGCCAGCTCGCTCTCCCTCTTGCCTGGGCTGGAGAGGGCTGACAGGGCTTGCAGCCTTCCCAGCTCTGGGCTCTGCAGTGTTATTTATTGTGAGTGGCAGCCGGTACCCTCTGTTTTGATCACCAGTACCCCCAGTGCCATGCACACCTCGTTTGCTGCAAGGAGACGTTTGCAAATGCTGCAGTGATACAAGGCCATTGATTTTTTTTTTTTTTAATTTGCAGGGTGGAGGTGGGTGGTCCATCCAGGGCAGCAGTTCCCTGTCCATGAGCCAGAAGGATGCTGCAGAGCCAGGAGCCATGCCCTGGGGATGGGAGGAGGTGAGGGGCAGTGTGAGGAATGGTGTCACACTGGGGATATGAAACCTGATAGTGTTTTATTCTTCAAAGCCAGCGCACGTGGGAATGGCAACCCCTTAATGGCAAGTTAAGTGATCAGATGTGATGAAATGGGTTTGGTTATCAAAATACTAATCAGTGCCAAGGGGATGGGGTGTGTTTTGGGGAACAGGTGAGGCAGCGTGGCAGGGCGTGGGTGACTGCAAGCACTGGGGACCACAAACACAGCTGTGTGTGTGCTTGCGCGCCCTCATAGCTTTGAGCTTATCGCTGCCGGGAGTCCCTGCCTCAGATCGCTGCCAGGGATGCGATACCCTTTATTAATCTGCCAAGATAATTGTAGTTTTAATGTACCAGTGGGGGAGTTCACATGAGGCGGATGCATTCCTAGAAGACCTCCGCAGGTACCATCCTGGAGGCATCCAGCAACATGACTCAGCGTCTTCACTGATGGTTTTTTAAAGTACATCTCAAATTGGTGCTGCTTTTAAAAATTAGGAGATGATCTGAAGATGGGGATGCTGGGAAGTGATTTCAGGAGGTGATTTGGAGCTGTGGAAAATTATTTGAGCCATGATCAGCTATGCCCACTCCTGCAAAAGGCAGTTTGGGAGCAGTGCTGCTGCTGAGCCCATGGTGGAAGGGCAACGCCTGACCCTGCCCTTGGCGTTGAGGGTGCTTTGACTGATGAGGGTGCGGGGAAGCACTGCACATGCATTAAAGTTGGGGAAATGCTTTGTGCTGCTGATTATGAGCCTTTTCATCAAGAAGCTACAAAATGCAAGCATATATCACTTTGTCAGGGGAGCGGTGGTGGGCATCTTGTGGCTCTTCAGTCTAGCAAACACCCCATGACTGGAAGGCAAAGCCAGGTGCATGCTACATGGAACAAGGCACGGGTACATCTGGCTATTTATTTCTGAGCTGCATTTAATCACTGGAGCAAAGACTTACAGAAAATGGTCTCAGTCTTTTCTCAGTGTCCTGGGTCCAGACCACAGGTGACCCTGGGAAGGAATTTGAACTTGATAAAGCACATTAAGCCATCAGTATCAAGAGAAGCAGATAAGAATAGCGAGCTGCAACACTTGAGATTCCCATACTCCAGGAGCAATCACTCTTTCAGAGCAGACACTTCTAATGTGGTGTCACAGAGCTGGAGGAGGACAATGCAGAAGAGGTCAGAATGGATCTGTGCCATGTCTCACCCAGCAGGCAGTCTCACCTCCCTGCCCTGTGCTGAGCAGACCCCAGAGGGGTGGCTGGGGCAGTGCACGGGATCGTGTTGGTGAGAGCAGCCTCCACGTCCCACCTTGCCTAGCGGCTGCAGCCCTAAGCAAGCCAATGAGCAGATGTAGATGGACCTTCTGCAGATGCAGAGTTGATGACAAGAAACATTTTTACCTACTTGCTTGCAAAAATCATTCTTTGGCTCAATCCACTGTGGAGCATAAAGGTGGGGACTGGATGGGACATGGCACAGATCCATGCTGGCCTCTGAATCATCCTCCACCAGCACTGCAAAGTCCTGTTAGAAGTGTCTGCTCTGAAAGAGTGGTTTCTTCCAGAGTATGGGACAAATTACAGCAGTGCAGCTTCTCACTGCTGAGGATAGACCTCATTTTGTCATGTCCCATTGCTCTGAATGAAGTAATTTATAAGGACATTTTCCATAAATCAATAAATCCATGCTTGCTGCTAAGCCTGGGAGGTTTAATTTGCTCTAGATATTGCACCGAGTGTCTCTGTCCTGAATTGCACCATGAAGTCCTGCACTTTGGGAGAGGATAGGGTTGCTACTGGATCCTCTGGGAACGCACTTCAGGCGGCTGATGGTGCCTGGTCCTTCTTAATTGTGCATCTCCTAATGTGGGCTAAAATGATCAGGGAGGGTGTAAGTACAATAGTTTTTCTCTGTAAGTGTGTGGAGCTGGAGGACTTTGGCCACTGTGCCAAGCAATTCCTGATGTTACTTGTCTTGGGGAAACTGAAGCCAAAAATAAAGGTGAGGAGAGAGCATTGGCATTTGGGAACTGTGATGTGAAAAATCTCGGTTACAAGGAGGTTTCCCTTTCACATCTCCATGTGATGTCTCCTGTCGAGAGGAATCAAAAAATTGCTGTTGCACCCACACCACCTCCCCTTCCCAAAGCTGCTTTTGTGAGTTTTGAATGTGATGCACGTGTGTTTACAAAGCCTGCCTCGGGACCTGCCTGAAAAAGAAACACAGAAACACAGCTCTGCTGCACAAAGTCAAAAGATAACCTCAAGACTCCCAATCCTGAGCTTATTTTCCTTGCTTTGTCCAAGCACTGTGGTCTGGTGAGACTGGAGCCGTAGTCATGGATGGGTTCATCCTGTTTCCAAGACCCAAGAGGGGACCTTGCTTTCCCCTGTGCACTGTGGGTTTGGGGTAGTTCCTGACTTGTTCCTATGGCACAAGGGGTGTTTTGGGGACCTCTGAGTTGTTGGGGCACAGACTGGGGTCGGCCATCCCCATAAGCACCTGGAGCTCAGCTCTCCATCCTACTCTGCCTGCCCATCAGAGCCCCCAGGAGCTCCTCCACTTCTCTTCCACAGTGACTCTGCGACCATTTTGCATCTCTTGGAGGTCAGAGCTCATGCTGTGGAATCCAGCAACATTCCCAGAGCCAAACCACGCCATGGCGAGCGGGTGTGTGCCTGCTCTCTGCTTCTCATTTCCTTCATCGCTGCAGAGAGCAGTTGAGCTGCACATGGGGTTTCAGCAGGGTGTCCCCTCTTTTGTTCCTATATATTAGAAAAGTCTGTGCATGTGTTTATATTTAAAAAATAAAAAAAAAAAAAAGAGGGGGAAAAAAAGCAAAGTATATATTTTAACATAGCTGTTTGGGAGAGCCGCTCGAACTGGTTCACCGGGGTGAAGGAGGGATGTTGCTCGCAGCTGCATACCTGTTGTGCTGGCAGCCACGTGATGGTCCTGCTGGTCCAGCGATGCTTGCATGTGGAAATAACAAGTGTTGGCAGGGAGTGATCTCAAACATACCTAGAAAGAAAATTCCCTCTGATGTGACCAGTCTTTGGAGTGAGTCTCAGCACTGGTGGAAATGTCCCACTGCTGTTACTTGTATCACAGCCTGCCCCAAGCCTTTCCACATGTATCCATCTCGCATTTTCTGTCTCCATCTTTCCACATGCTTGCTGGTGCGTTGGGATAAACCTGATGCAGTTTCTGATCTCAGGGCTGGATGTGGCCTTGCTGCTTGCCGCACTGCTGTCTGTCTTCTGGGACAGTGAACAGAAGGTCAAAGTATCATCGTGCCAACGCCAAACTGGGGCAGCCATATAAAGTTGTCATTTTAAATAATCGCCGGCATCATTTCTCCTCCCTTCCCTCCCCCCCATCCCTGTGTTCTTCCCTGGCACTGTGTCCTTCCCCACCCACAACCCAGGGGCTGCCTGGATCTGTTCAGGATTTATGTTAAAAAGGAAATGTTATGTACGTAATTAAAACGTCCTATTGCTGGGTAAAAATGGGATTTGGTGCTTACTGCTGTGACTCTATCTCATGCGTGAGGGTGAACTGATTGATTACTGAGGTTTGAGATTAAATATTCCCCTGAGCTCCACTGGCATTTAATGTGGTGGGGGGAGGGCAGAGAGAAGGAGAGGAGGAAAATGATGGGTTTCCTCCAAGGCAAGGAGAGTAGGGGAATGTCTACTGATTTCATCCCCTTGTCTTGCTCTGCACGCCGTCTGCTGCAACAGAGGCTCCCAGCACTGGTGACATGGACCATGATAAAGCAGATGCTGGTGGTGGGCTTCGCCAGTTCCTCTCGCTGCCAGGCTGAGTATCCCATCCCTGTCACTCAGCTGCATCCCCAGCTGCCTGGATCAGATCCTCGAGCCCAGCAGCAGGGTAGACCTGCTGTCCCCTCCTTTCTCTCTAGAATGCCTTATTTATTGATTTTTCCTTAATTTCTTTTAATCCCAAACCCCCTCTTATTGGTTTCAATGGGAGGGGAGGAAAAATCCCAACGTGCCGCTCCTCAAGTGCGTGGTGGGAGCCGCTCTGCGTCGGCATAGGTTGGAGACACCCGCCAGCACCCGATCTCCTTGAAGTCTAATTTTAGCTGAAGGCGACAGGATCCCTCCAGGGTACGTCGGAGGTTTCCTATCAGCCTAGACCTTAAGAAACATGCAGGCAAACAAAAACAACACAGAAGCACTTAGGTTTATTTGGGTGAATTCTTTTTAAAAAGGGTGTGACTCATTTCTGCAAGCAGCCCCACTGGCTTTGTTCTGCTGCAGTCGGGTATTTCAGGTCTTCCAAGATTTGATCAGAATAATTAGTTACTGTCTGTTTATACCTTCTGTTTTTGTTACAGGCTTTCCAAAAGGCGTATTTATCTTCCAGAGTGCTGCCTAAGTGTCACTTAATCATTAAGCATCTGATTTCCTCTAAGTTATCTGTCATGCTGCTTATGTAAGTAAATTAAAAAAA
>JAAGNO010001977.1:19450-32445 GCA_033439905.1 Ceryle rudis
AAAAGGGAGGGTGGGTGGGAATGCTGTTGGTGGATTCTGCTTGGGGGGGCAAGGAGGGGTTGTAAGGATTTTTCCTGATTGTCACGGGTTTAATTGCGAGTTGCCTTTGGTTCCCAGCCTGTCATGCGGTGATCAGAGGACTGCATGTTTGGATTGGCACTTAACGACCCAGCCAGTTTAATGAGGTTGCTTTCAGCCAAGCCTTCATGTATACCCTACTAAACTGGCCAGAGCTGTGTTACTCCTTGTCATTTCAGGAGGGGGAGAAAAAGAACAGGCTTTACAGAAATAAAGAGCTTTTGCTTTCTCTTGTACAGTTACTCCTTTGACTCCTTAACCTGGTGGTGTCCCTCATAAAAATTACATCTCTGCCTGGAAATGTTACCACTGTAAGTTTGCCAGGATTGGAAACTAAGTGTTTTTCAGCCTCTGTTTGCATGTTTGGTTTGGGAAGGGGCACCAGTGATGCCCACATTTCCCATCTCTGATACAGGAGATGAGAAAGATAGGAAAACCCTGCAGAAGAGGATGAGCTGGCTGGAAAGCCTCACAGCAAGACAGAGGTGGTGCTGAACCCACCTCTGGTTCATACTCAGCACCTAAATAAGTTGCACGGTATTTTCCCTTTAATATTTCTCACTAAGAGCAGCTGAGGGCGGCTGTTGTGCTGATAGCAGTGAGACGCTGGACATTGTTCTTTTGCTCCCTTGACTTCCCTTTCTTCCCCAGCTGGGGTGGTAGGGATTAGCTGTTGGGATGACGGTTCGTCATCTGCCCTCACCACCTCATTTATTGTGTCCAGCATGCAAATTCTGGGAGTGAGGGTTTGGGGTGCATGCTGCCTCCGTGGTGGGTTTAGATCCTTTTAAATCCAGAAGCAGCCATTGCCTTCAGCTCCTCTGCTCTGGTCTGATGGGGACCATAAATTTTCAAGGTCAGTGACTTTGTGTTAGCCCTTCTTGAGGATTATGGATGCGCAGCAGGGCTTTGCTCTCTTTCCCTTGGAGAAACTTGTTAAGGGAAGGGGCCGGGATGAGGGCAAGATGGGACCAGCAGGATTTGTGGGGCTTTGGTGGCTTCAGTAGAACAAACAAAATATGTATGGAAGCTAAGGTTGAAGTCCATCTCCTCTCTGCATTTGTTGGGGGAAGACAAACCACTGTGCTGGGGCATGTGCTGGGGTCCATGCTGCAGCACAGCTGAAGCTGGGCAGGTTTCCTATGTCCTGTCTGCCTCACCCACCTCCTGAGCAACATCTTGGGGAGATGCCAGCAAATCCTCTGTCCCCTCTGGGACTGCCGTGGTGGCTGTCACATTTAGCACAGGGTTGCTGGTAGCCCTCGTTCTTTCTGCTCTGGTGTGTGTGGTGGTGTGAAAAGTCTGATTTGATGGAAGTATTCTTAAGGAAGGCTGTCAACCTGATTTTTTCCTGGATGTTTACCCAGCTGGAAAACTGGTGGATGTTCAGACAATATCTCATGAAGCTCTGGGGATGTGTGATGTGCAGTGTGGCCATTGCTCCTGGCTAGCATTGCCCCTCCAGCCACAGCAATGGGTGCCAGAGCAGGTGATGGGTCTCTAATCACCATACTACTGGTGTGTGCCTGCCTGCTTCACTCAGCCTTTTGCACATCTGCTTGGTTTGGGCAGAGGGAGAAGTTGGGAGGAGGAGCAGAGCTGCTGAGAATTGAGGAGGGTGAAAGCATAAAGGGGCAGTGTCACTGGGGTGGATGCTGGGAGGAAAAGGAGATGACATGACTTGTTTGCCCAGTGCTTTAGAAACTGCTTGGTTAAATGGAGCATTCACTAGGGAGCTACATTTGGCTTTTAAATAGCTATGGAGGATGTGAATGCTCTGTGTTGCTCCTTTCTCCTTCCTATGGCAGGAGTCACCTCCTGTCCCCATCTCTCTTTGAAGAACTTCCCTCTGTTGGAAGTCCACCTTGGAGCATGGGAGGTGCAGCTTGGTGGCTACCTGCTTTGAAAAAGCCCTTCCAGTTCTGTCCAAACTTCTCATCACTCCAGACCATTCTTCCCTTGACTTCTCCCAGTCTGGCCACTGTATGCCTCAGCAATCATGACTGAACACGAGTCCCCTTTCCTGTGGAGGTCACTGCATGCCAGGAGGCTTGGTGCTTACCACACAGCATCGGCTGGTGTGGGATGAGCTGTCTAGTCTTCTATCACCTCTTCTTGAGCATCTCACTTAAGGCAGAGCTGACGTCCCTGTGGCTTTCCTATGCTTTTTCAGGGCTGTGTGTTCTTTTTTTTTCAGCCACCTGAAAGTCTCCTCCTTTCCTGTAGAAAAGGAAAGTACTTCAAGCTGCTACTTCTTCTTGGGCCCCATAATAACGCACCGTTGTGATGAAGGGTGCCAAAGACAGACACAAATCAAAACACAGAGGGGACACAAAGTATCTTTGCTCTCAAAAAGCTTTATCTCAGTCAAGAATATTCCCCCACGCCATAGCCACCCTGGGGTGACAGACTCTGTCTCCCTATGCAAGCAGACTGTGGTCACCAGGTGCCACTGAGGTGCCCCCAGGCACAGGGCTGCTTCCCTGCTCTTGTCCTCCACCGTGTGCTCACCAGCCACTTCCGGATATGTCGGGGAAGGTTTGGGAGGAGCACACCCCGTTTTCCTCATAAAACTCCAAACAAGAGGCTTGGCCTGGTTTAGATTTTAAAAATAACTTGCAGATTTGGAAGCTAAAGTTTCAGAAGGGCTCCGAACGGGATAATGGCTTTGATCGTGGCAGTTTGAGATCAAGGTTTGCTGGATCAGCTGGAAAAGATATTGTAGCATCTAGGCTTTATCATCCTCAAGCAAGGCTTTTTTTTCAGCCCTACAAAAGGTCTGATCAAAAGCCCACAGCTAATAGGAGGACTCCTTCAGAAAGGAGCCTGATCTGGGGTTTGATTGTGTCCAGAAGGAAGTTGAAAGAGGTGGAGATCAGCTTTGGATCTTTAAGGACCTCTGAGACTCCTCTTTGCAGGTGCTGCTGTTTCCAAAGAGGCCATTGCCATGGGTGGAAGCAGCAGGGTGAGGAGGCTGGGTATCGTGACCTGCTGTGTGCCAGCCCCCCGGTTCCCAGAGCAGTTGGTTCTTGCAGCTGAGACCTCACTGCTCACCCTATGGCTGCTGCAGTTAGAGTTAGCTGCTCAGACATCTCCCACCACTATCTCAGTTTTGACTGTGTAATAACCACAAATGTCCACAGTTGTTGGTGTTTGGACAGAAATTCATTATTTCTTGCTTAATTGTGGAAGATTTGTGTTTTTCTCTCTTTACAGAAGTCTTTTTTGTTTGTTTGTTTTTTATTTCTATTATTATTATTAATTATTATTTTATTTTATATTTTATTATTTTCCATTATGTCAAAGGATTTGAGGCAGAGGAGTGGTTTTCTAAGGTGTTTGAAATAAACTCAAAAAGCCTGTCGTGAAGGTGAGGACATCTGGCCATGTGTATTCACTGACTCTCTTCCTGAAAGCCCACGTAACAATCAAGCTCCATCATGCTGGAAAATGCCTCGTTGAGAAAGCAGAGGCAGTTTTTCTTTGAAATGCTGTTTTTTTCTGCACAAGTGTAGTAGTTGTGTTTTGGCAGGTGTGTGGTTGGGGAAGTCATCACCAACCGTCCCCTCAGCACACTCTGTGATGCTGCACTCAGATAATAGTACAAGGAATGCAATCATAGCCCGAGGCTTTGGAGTTGCAGCCTGGCTGTGAAAGTTTCAGCTGGAAGCTTTGGAAAACATTTGGAAGTGTTTTGGTAAACATTTGGCTCAAGGATGCTGTGGCTCCAGGTTTGGTTGCTTCCGTTTTCTTTGTCCTTGAGAGAGGGGAACTGCTGTTTAGTTTCTGGTTTTTCTGTCACTTATTCTTCTAAACATACTTATTTCCAGGGATGAAGTAGAGCAAATGCCAGTGTGCAAACAGTTGGCAGTGTAAAACTGTATTAAAATTGGCCTGAAAGAGATCTTGAGACATCATCTTATCCCCAAGGCAGGGTCAGTTGAATCCATGCATCAGATTGGAAGGTGATCCTGTTTGCTGGGAGGTGTTTTTCTCATAAATTATCTAAAGGGCAGAGGCAAAAATATACCAAATAATGCTGTCAGTGTATGTGTGCAAGCCTCCCTCAGCTTATTCCAATCATTTGCTGAATAATAATTGTTGAAAATTACTGCTGAGTTTGTTCCCAGAGCTATTCAAAGTAATATTCCAGAGTAGCCTTTCCAGCCTTGGCATTTGCCAAAATATTGCAGCTTTCATGGATAAGATGCATTTATGCATAGCCTATATTTGACATGGGACCATCCCAGTTTTGCCCCATTTCTGAGAAAACCGGACCTCAGAAGCCCCACTGGAACAAAGAGCAGTTTGTTCTTGGTTTCTTGTGAATTAGATGTGACTTTTCAGTTATCCAGGTGGTCCCCGCTTGAGCTGGAGGGGTAACAACAGAAAGCTCCCAGAACTACCCCAACAACACAGGGCAGTTTGGGATGCTGCAACACCAGCCCTGTGGAAGTCAACAACAGCCTCTCCTCTTGACATCTGCAGCTTTAGATAAAGCTGTGAGATCCTGAGCTATGGTGGGAGAGGAAAAGTCTCACTAGAAGTCCTCGTGTACTTTGAGATCAAGAGCCAAAAGATGCCTTTCCATTCATTTATCCTGCATCTTCTTCCAACCCAGACATTTTTATGTTTCTATGTTTCTTCTGTCCCAGCTTTGTGTCTTGAATGATGGATGAAAAAAACCTACACAGAAGAGCCCTAATTTAATGCCCTCAGCTTTTAAAGGTGCTGCAGAGCTCCCGTGGGTCTTTTTTCCTTGTGTACAGCTCCTCATTTCAGTGATGAAAGGTTAGCTCTCCAGATAGTGTTGCATTCACACATCCCAGACGGTTACTGGTTTTCCTTCATCTAGTCCTTTCCCCAATTAGTTTATAGTAGGTGATAGCAAAAATCATCCTATCTTTGGCCATGTGGCAGGCTTGGCGAGTTCCCTCCCCCTTCCCATCTGTACATTTAAAGTCAAGATGGCTGGCATTAGCATTATTGTTTGGCCAAACGTATGCGGAGATATCACGGCTTAGATTTGTTACAGATGGGTTTCTGGATATAGTCTAAGGCGTTCTGCCAGCCAGTTTTATATCTGTGTAAAAGTGATTGGCATCCCTATAAATAAAGCTGCTGTGGGGTTATAAATCTAAATATACTTATTCATGAAATTATTTTTACATCTCAAGTGGGTTGCCATCCTGTTATCATAAGTGAACCATTCTCTTCACACGTGTGTTATCCGCAGCTCCAGAAACACAGCTTCTGAGGATTTGAAATATTTTTTCCCTTCTAAGTACTTGTGTGTGAATTATCTGAGTCCCTGTGATGAAGGACTTCTTCACGGTCATCACTGGGAATGACCTTGTCCTTATGACTGTTGTATACAAAGCTCCAGAAGCAGTGGTGGCTACAAATACAGGAATGTGGACTCTTTCCTTTTTGGCTCACAAATGAGTATGACTTTGCTGGGGTATTTAGTCCTCGTGGCCAGGTAAATACAATTTGCATGGTTCCTTTGGTGGTGGGAAAGACTCCACCACTAGCATCTCCATCCATGTCCTTGGGTAGGGAGTCTTGCAAAAGATTTCTCCCCTCTGCGCTGTGGGCTGAGCAGCATGGGAAAGGGGGTCTTTCCACCTTATTTAACCATTCCTGCTGTCATTTCAGCTATAGAAGTGAGGAAGAAAATCCCCCAAACCAGCTCCCAACCGTTCCTTGAGCTGGGGAGGTGGATGAAGAGCCCAGCCAGCCACTCATGCAGCTGGGCAGCGATGCAGGCGCTGGTAAATCTGGCTTGGGCTTTGAACAGGCTAATGAAAACACTGCAAACTGCAACCTCTGGGACTTTCTTTGGGTTTGTTTTCCTTCTTCTTTCAAAGCATTTGAATATTCTTTCAGTAAGTGATGCGATCACATGTGCCTGAGAGGCAGAATATCAGCCTCCTCACTTTCTTCGGAAAGAATGGGCATCGTTGAAAGTTCACCTATGATTTTAGTATAGTTTCCTAATGAAAGGAAGCTTTAAAGTTGATCTGTCCATCTGCTCCTTCTCCTCTGTCACTGACAATTCATCAAGTCCCTTGGCTGGTTTTGTCCTCTCTTCCAGGTTGATTTTCATCTCAAATACATGGAGCTGCCACAAGTTTTGTCAAAATGAGCATCAAGTTAGAAGAGTCTTTCGGAGGTCTTTTATTAAGGGAAAGGATGCAAGGAGAACTCAGTCTGTACTAGACACCAGGGAATACACATAAACATTATGAGCATCCAAGCCATAAAGAGTTCTTTAGTTGGATTTACCATGTTACGAGACACCAGAGAGCCAGCGCTGCACAACTCTACACAGATACGTAGGTGTTGCTGGGGTCATGTTCACCTACGTGAACTCTCTGATGTATAATAAATGTAAGTTTGTCCTGCAGCCTTAATATGAATATAGCTGATATTGCTTAGGTTCACAGAGGGAAATCTCCCTTTCATTATTGTTGGTATTGCTAGTGCTGCTTACCCCACCGAGTGTAGTTCCTGTAGCATAGCAGGGTCAATGCGATCTTGTAGGCTCTTCAAAGGTTGGCAGCAGCATTTGCACGTCTTGACCCCTTGCTGGTCCTGGTTTTAGCTCTGTGTGCCATTCGGTGTTGTGAAGATGAGGGAGGAGAAGCTGCTGGGATTTGGCATCTTGAAGGTGGGATCTGGATGATGGTGTTGAAACTCTCACTGTCTTCTGTCGCCGGAAAGCTTTGTGTGGCAGATGAGCAGCAGATGGAGAGGGGAACCTGCCAAGCCAGAGTGGTGGGTTCTGTGTCCCTGCCCTGGGTTACTTCTGGTGCATGGTGGCAGAGTTGTAGCAGAATGGTGGAAGGAAGAGCTTGGCATCTGGGTTGTGTCCTGGAGGTACAAGGGTTGATGTATAGTTTGGACAAGCCATATTTGATGAACTTACAAGTGCAATGAATCACCGTGCCCAGTGCAGGTCAGGGCAGAGATGACCTTGGCTGTGGCATGAGCCCTGCTGTGTGGCTGGTGCCAGCAGACAGGGAGGTGGTGGCCTCCAGGAGTGATGTTCCCATGGTACCTGTGTCCTGCTGCAGACCCTGATATGCAGTAAGGGAACCCCTTCCTCACCAGACCAGCAAAGAGCTCCTGTTTGGCACGTGTTACCCAGGCTCTGGAGATCCTGCTGTGGTTACTCAGAGCATCTGTAAGGTAGTGTGGAGGTTATGGCATGATCTCTTGTGCTTGGTGTTGCTGGGAGTTAGCTGCTGATAGATGGGTCCTATGTGGATTACATCTTGTGAGGAGGAAGGGAAAGACCCTGAAAGTCCAGCCACCCACTTCCCTGCAGGGATACAATGGCATGTGAACAGGTGTCAATGTTCATTGTGTTCTTGGTGAGCTGCCAAATGTTTGCATATCTGCCTGGCTTTTACTAGTAGGTGTCAATACTTTTTTTCCATGCCTGTTTTTTATTCTCTGCTTTTCACCAGAGCTTGAATTCTTTGCAGTGTTGGGGTTTTTTTGTCTTTGTTTAATTTTTCTGGGGTTTTTTTTTGTTGTTGTTCTGTTTGGGATTTTTTTTTTTTTTCTCCTTTTGGTGCCTTAGTAAGAACACAGATGAAGTACTGGGAACCCAAACTAAATCTGGCTATTACATGTTACCCGATTAGACGCCATGGTAATAAGCATTTGAATCTAAAGCTAGATTAGGCAGGGAGCAGTCTGGGGCTGGATTTGCATAGCACACATTCCTTTTCCATATGACGTGTTGGTAAATCTCCTGAAAGTGAATTTATAAAGCGCTGGCATGTTTCAAGTGCTCCTGTCGATGTGTGGGTTGTTTTCCCCACGAGGCACTCAACTAGGCAAAAAATGTCTGTGATAGTCCGGAAGATGCTTTTTCCTCCCTCCTCCTGCTCTCATGGCTCGTGTTGCAGTTGATGGGGATGGGTAGCTCTTGCCAGCTCTAAAAACCTGCATTAATGAGGTTTTAAAAGTTTCTGTCTGTAGATACAGATATTCCAGGGTGTTTTCCTGTAGCAGAGTGAATCTGGGGGTTTCAGGTACCTAAATCCAACTTGCGGCTTCTTCAGGCTTTTGCTGCAATGTCTTGTGGTGGAAAATGCTGCGAATATTTGTTATCCAAAAGCCATTTAATTTCCTTCCCATGTGGACAGTCATGAGATTGTGGATGATCTCAGAGTCACTCTGAGTTATTCAATTAGAGTGTGTTCAGGGCATCCAAGCTGCAGCGTTGACTCGGAGCAATGGGCTACCAAGGTTAGACATGGAGGAAAATGTTTTTCAAAGTTTAGGACAGTGGCTGGACAGCAAACCTGCAGGCTCTGCATTGTAAGAAGGGGTTTGAGATGGAGGTTCTGGATGTTCTTGTTCCATTGTAGAGAAAGGTTTGAGATGGATGTTCTTGTGCTAAGATCTAAGCAGAAAACGGTGCTACCTAGCCTGTTCTTGTGGTGACCTCGAACTCATGGCAAAACACAGAGCAATGGTACCTTTGAGTGTCTCAGCAGAGTTTCTCTGACTTCATTGCAGCCCCCAAGACGGTGGATTTGCTTTTTTGTTGTCAGGGCTCTGCTTAGCCACTTTGGGACCCCAGTGAACATGGCTCAGCCCACTTGAAGCTTTTGCTTGACCAGCTTGTGACCCTTGTAGCATAGACATAAAAAAGAGGAATAGGGTTCAGCTCACTGGATTTCAAGCTTGGTTAGACCTTCTGGGCCCTACTTTATTATCAGTGGTGTTGTCTGAGCCTTGTTGAAAAATCTGGTGAGCTGGTTAATGGAAAGCTGCAGCCCTGAGTTGCCTTCTGTCAGCAAACTCAGTCGCCACCTCTGCTGCTAGAGGTGTTTCAGCTCCAAAGCTGCTAAAGGGATGGGGGTGTGCTTGGGATGTTGGGGACTCACTTTCTCACTAGAGAGTTGGGTGGACCTGACATCAGTCAATGACTCAGGCCAGGAAAGGAGGTGAGCTTTGAAGGAGTGTCACAAAGATGCTGATCACCAGTGGTATTGTGAAGCCTTGCCCATGTGGCAGATTTGAAGACCCCTGCAAGACCTTGCCACCACCAGGGCTCAGGAACCCTCAAATAGATGAAGTTCTCAGTTGCTTTGGATTGTGAGTAAACCAGACTGGTGTCAATGGGAAGTACTTTCATTTTGCTAGCCAGAGCAGTGGACTCCAACCCCAAGCAAGAAGATGTCTGCAAGGAGTTCTGAGCTTGGAAAGGGCCAGGAGCACTGAGGACTCAGGAAGGTGAGCAAAGTGATGGTGTTGAACTAGAGCATCTCTGCAGAGGTAGCAGGGGGCACATAGAATCATAGGATTGTTCTGGGTGGAAGAGACCTTTAAGTCCGACCATTGACCCAGCACTGCCAGGTCACCACTAAACCATGTCCCTCAGCACCACATCTACACATCTTTTAAATGCCTCCAGGGATGGGGATTCTACCACTTCCCTGGGCAGCCTGGGCCAGGGTTTGACAACCCTTTCAGGGAAAAAAATTTTCCCAATGTCCAGTCTAAACTTCTCATAATACAATTCGAGACCATTTTCCCTTGTCCTATCACTTGTTACTCGGGCGAACAAACGAATGCCCACCTTGCTAGGACCTCCTTTAAGGCAGCTGTAGCTCCAGCACATGGGAGGAAGCTGCTGTATGAAAGAAGGCAGAGCACATAGTGTGTGTGCCTCAACAGATACTGGTGACTTTCTGAGCTTCTGTCATGCTTGCAGTGGCTACTGGGAAAGTACATCTGTGCTTATGGATGTGGCTAGTCCCAAAAACATGAACAGCCAGACTGCCCTCCTGCAGCAGATGAGATTCAATTAAAAACTTCAAACACGGTTATCTTCTCTCAGGGTGTCTGAGCCCCTCTAGGTTTCCTTGGGTCACTTTTACAAGCAGTTCTTTCCAATTGCAAGGCTGGTTTGTTTTTTTTTTTAATGAAAAGGGAGATCATTGTATAAATATCTGCAGGGATGGAAAGCTTTTATTGGAATATTTGGCTGGTGCAGTGTGAAAACCTGCAAAAAAGAGAAATCCACTTTTATATGTAGCCCTGGTGGGGAGGTGGCCACCACTGCTGTGATTACACCTTCAAGAGGGGTTGCCTCACTGTAAAGTTTGCTCCAGTGTTTTAAAACAGCATTTAGAGATGGAGGTAGACAGGATGCCTGAAGCATTAGGGATGCTATGGATGCCCTGTTTGGACTTCAAAGTATCTGGGGAAAAACAGGTTTGGTTAAATCAATGCACAAAAGAAAAAAAACCCCATCCCTTGCATGTCCTGAGAGTGTTTACATTTGTTTTGTATTGATGCTGCTGATGCTGATACTTTCCTGGATCAAGCATCAAAATAGCTTCTATTGATTTTTAAATGTATCCCTTTGGGATCTCCACTGGATGGATGTTCCTCTCTGGATTCTCCTGCTGGGAAAGAAGGACCTTCCTTTGGTCCATCCCTGGCAGTGATGAGTTGGCCAACTTCAGAGCAAGCCCTTCTTTGCAGGGAGGCAGGATAGTCAGGCAATTAAAATATCATGCCTTCATTAAGCTGAGTCCTCCAAATTGGAGGTGTTGGGTTTGATCAGCTCTTCTGGGAAACCCAAGTCCCGCTGTCCTGTGTCATGGGGTGGTGCAGCTCCATCCCGGTCAATGCAGGATTTTTGCCATAAGCTCCATTGTTTTTCATCCCCATCAAAACCCTACAATCAAGCTTTCCAACCGGCCTCACTTGCTGTGCTTGCCTGCTTTTCTTTATTATGTTTAAATGCAAACAGTCTTTGAGTGTAATGTGATAAAAATTGCTGCTTAAAAATCACTGCTTTTTCCCAGGCTGTGTGGGAGCAGGCGTCACAGTGGAGCTGTTGACATCACGTTGTGCCTGATGGAAGCCCACATACATTGTTTTTCGGTGTTTGTCTGCTGAAGCAGAGAGGTATTAGTCTCGTACTGGAAGGCAAGCAGCTGGCGGTCATTTCTGCCATCAGACGTATTTATCAAGGAATTCTCAACCCCAGGTTCATACTTTAGGAGGAAAAATCGCTTGGATTAACATCAGGATTTAAAATCTTTGAAGGGGAATCAGCATTGTAGATGAGTAGGCCAGCTGAGAGATCTGACAAATGTGTTTTGTTTGCTTTGGGCACTGTCTGCGCTACAAGTTTAATGATATCATGAGGTTTAATGATATCTACCCATCAAGGTCTCTGTTAGGAAGGGCTTCTATTTACAGCAGCCTCCACCCAGTTTCCATTTTGAAAGAGAAAAAAACCCAGCTTGCTACACACCACAAGCTGCATTAACACCAGTGGTTCCAGTAGCCTCACTGTAAGTGTGTATAATCCTAAAAATCTCCAAATGCAACCCAAAACTAGCCCATCGGGACTCAGTTGCTCCTCATTGCCTTGCTGTGGTGGTGACTCCACAGTGGATTTTGCTGTGCAGATGGACTGGAAGCATCTGCTGATGAGCAACTTAGAAACTCTAGTTTGCAAAGCCAAATTAATTAAGAGGCTTTAAAAGAGGAAAAACCTGCCTGCCTTCCCTCTCAGTTTTACACTCAGAGAACCCGGGGATTACTGCTGAAATGGGGAGCAGTGAAACGGAAAGCTCTGCAGTGAGGCTTTGCATACGATAAATCAAAGTCACAGCCAAATATTCATTGGAGAAGCAGGGCTTGAGGCTGGGGGTGGGGGGAGGAAAAAAGGGGGAATTAAAATAAAGGAAAGCTTTTATTGAACTATTGTTCTCTGGGAAAAGGCTAATTGGCAAACAAATATCCTCCTCCAGTGGGAAATACAGCTCCTCTCTCCCTGCTTGCCAGGCTGTTGAGTTTTTATTGACAAAAGCTTTGCATCGTCAAAGAGAGTCGGGTGTGATCTCAGAAATGAAGCAGCTTAAAGGCATGTCCTTTCTGATGGAGAGGGAGATACTGAGAGGTGACGTCTCCTTCCAGCAGCTGCACTGGGAGGTGGTCCTGGCGCCTGTTGGGTTGGGAGGTTTCTGATCACCAAAGCTGCTCTTCCTGGCTAATTATATGTAACATGTGATGTGCTGGGGTGGGCTTCACATATCGCTATTACTGGCCTCATGGAGGTGTTTTGTGCTTTCCTCCAGTTGAGGCCAAAACCAGCAGTGGAGATGGAGTGGGACTGGCTGTTGGCTTGTGCTTGTGCTAGGTGATGAGGATGGAACTGAGGTGGAGAAGGGTACTTGCCCCAGGATACCTGGTGGGGCTGTAGCAGCCTCCTGAGCTGCCCTTGGGGTCTTGCATCCCTCTATTGACTTTTTTGGCCTCAAGGGCTGCCTGGCCAAGGCTTGGCATCACCCAGCTTGGACACCTGCAGAGGCTACCTGAGAGACCAGGTTCAAATGGCGAAGGACAACTTTTGTGAGGGTCTTCACTGCAAAGTTGTGACCTTTCCAGGAGAGACCCTGCTTGGTGCTAATCCTTCCTGGTGTGTGACCTCAGCTCTGAAAGAACCGTGTCTGTCCCTTTGAGCCCCACCACAATGCAGCACTGGCAGCTGCCGCACCAAAACAAGAGCAGGGTGAGGGGAGCACTGGGAGGGACAGCCCCTCACACTGGCTTTCCTTTCTGTTGGGTTTTTCTGTGCTGTGCTTTGAAGCTGAGCCAGGGCATGAGGAGAGCAGGGGGATGCTCCAGCATCCTTCCTCCTGCTGCCTCCGCCTCCTTCCACTTTCCCAGGAAGTCTCTTGGCCTTAACCCACCTCTGACAAGTGGCGTGCCTGGGTTTCAGGATATAAATCATTCAGGGCATTTAAGGGAGGAATATGTGACTTGAAAACTCTTTCTTCCTCCTACCACACCCCCCCCCCCCCCCCCCCCCCCCCCCTTTTCTTTTTTTTCTGAAAAAAGAAAACCAAAAACCAATCTGCCGCCGGAAA
>JAAGNO010001979.1:0-17052 GCA_033439905.1 Ceryle rudis
TATGTATATTTTATAAAACTATATTTTATATAAGCCTATATTGAATATAAGACTAAATAAGAAAGTTTCATTTCTATTTAAGAAGGCATAATTGTAACGGTAAGCCTTCTGGATGTGTGTATGCTGCCCAAGTTTGTAGAGGAGAGGTATGCTGTGTTTGTGACTACTTCAGGAAATGCTAATGATGCTAGGAATGCTGCTACAAAATCTTAAATTCATGAACCCTCAGAAACTGTAAATCATCTGTATTATATTATAGTTCCTATTTTAACCACTATATGTGGAAATATAAAGCAGCAATTCCAAAACTTAGGGCTGTTACCTGATCTATGCTCTAAATTATCTAGAGTTGTAATTGTGTAAAAATGAATTAGATCTCATACTGAATAATTGATAGGAAGCTGAAAGCTGTAGTTAGCAGTAGCAAAATATCAGAGAAGCATTAGAGTCTGAGAAATGTAGTTGTTCGGGCCTTTTGAAAGTTGCTCTGGTGCTGGGACACCCACTTTTGTCTCTTGCCCACACTGCAGAGAGTATATCCAGGAGAACTCAGGGAGAGATAACAGCTGACTAATTAAATTTCAAAAGAAGCTTTGTTTTCTTGCTAAGAAATATCTAATGTTTTACAGCTTTATAGATTTTGAGGTATCAACTTTGTTGTATACTGTACATCCCTTCCTAAAGAGGGGACTACTTCTTATGTATTGTCATTGAAAACTGTTCTTCCTGGCTGTCAATAATAGTAGGTGCCTTTTGCTGTTGTTTCTTGTGGTTATGGATCCATCCCAGTGTAAGTTCTGAGCAGAAAGAAGCTCTGTTGTTTTTGTTTGGTTGTTTCTTTTTTGTGTGTGTGTGTTTTTTGTTCTGGGCTTTTTTTTGTATTTTATTTTCTTTGTTCTGTAAAATTTTTACTCTTAATGCTCTGAAACCTTGTATTTTGTTACTGTCCATATACATCTTTTTTTTCCCCCCACTTTACTCTCTTAACTGTAATAGTGGTAGCCATTGCAGATGTGTTCGGTGTGTGTTTGGGGGTTATTTATTTATTTTTATTTTAATCAAGAGCAATGAACTCTGGAAAGAAATCAAATTTCTTTAACAACGGTTACAGTAAGCTGTAAATGTGTGAAGGCGATCGGCTGTTTCTAGCATTGGCTTCCAGTTTAGGGATCGCACATTACTGTCAACTCAAAGACATCTTTGCAAATTAGGAAGGAACCTACTAGGTGCTTAATTTAATTGCTCGTTCTGACTTAATTTATTTGCAGTAGCCATTAACTGTTGTCTCATTGGTCATTTGTAATCTGCCGTTAGTGTACGTGAAACAGTGTTATAGGAAGGTAAAGGTAAGAAACCTTTAAAAGTTATGTGAGAATCTTTTTTGGAAACGTGATCCCTGTGAAAAATCCTCCAATGTATGTGTCACTGTCAAGCAGACTCAGAAAGTGATTTTTTTTTTTCTTTCTTTTTAATATACAATATTAGTGTAACTGTATCTATGATGGGCCAGGGATAAAAGGTAGCAAGATTTGTAGTAAGAGGTAATGAATTTGGGAAAAATAAACAATGTTCTGGGCTCAGAATGCTTTCAGTTTGTAATAATGAGCAAAATGTAAGGTTACACAGATGAACACAGAGACAATTTCTGGATCGGCAGCTAAGCCTCAGATCTCTTGGCGGGGGTTGGTGTGGACACCTTAGCACCTGGTAGACAGGAGGAGGAAAAGATGAGAGCCGGGCCACTCCTTCCTTTTCATGCCCGAGACTTTGAGGTGCATTATGTGATTTATGAAAAAGGGGTTGGTATTTTTTTTGGTGTCTGTGAGTTTTACTTATGGATTGTTTGAATTCCTTCTGTGGTGCAGTAGCTTAGTTTTTTTTTCTGGGAAGTTTTCTCTATACATTGAACCTCTCAGATGTAAATTCTCCAATGCTTAGTGTGTTTTTGCTTTAGGAATCCGATAAATCTTCATGAATGCTACATCTGTGGGTAAAATTGGGAAATTTTGTTCTGCAGTGTTCAGCTGTGGCATGATGGTATCTCGTTCTTAGCAGAAGGTGATAAGCATCGGTGTACGGGTGTCTATCTCCAGCAATCCAAAGCTGTTGCAGTATGCTGAAAATGAACTTGCTTTTAGTTTATTCCCTTCCTGTTTTAGTAGAATGAGACTAGGAATATCCCTTTTCTCTAACACAGTTTAGGCTAACAAGGGAGCTTTTTTTTTTTTTTCATGGATTGTAAGGTTAGAACCAGCATATTTCATACATCCTGAGTAAAAAGTTTGACAAATACATTTTAATAAGGTTGTGAAGCCCCTGTACTTAAGTAAAAAAGTTACCTCTTGGGAGTTTGCAGACCTGGGATTGGAGAAATGTGCTGAATTGCGTAACAAGCTTACAGAAGTGTTTTTACAAGCTAAGACATTTTGTAGCACAAATATGCTGCTTTGTTAAATGAAGGAAGGGAATGGTAGGGCGGTTGTAGCTGCTTCAACTACTGGAAAGCTGCTTTTTTGATGGTAAAGCATACCCCACCTCCATAGAATGGATTGGGACTGCCACTGAGAGGTTCCAGATAATCTTTTGCCTGAATTTCACTGCTACGGATAAGCACAGTTTTCTTTTTTCTCACCACCCCCTCCCTCCCCCCTGGGAAAGATGTATTCATTCTTCTCTATTGTACTGGTGCAGCCACCTGAATTTGTCATAGCAAAAATTTTGCTGTAAGATGCTGCCAGCAGCTACTTGGCTGCCATCCCGCAACAAGAATAGCCTGCGTCCAAGTTGTGATGCCAAATCATGTGTAGGTTAACCTTTGTAACCCATCTCAAATCAGTGCTTGCTGTCTCTGGGGAACAAATCTGGTCTATTTATAGGAATACTCTGCCTGTATTAGACAGTTTGCATGCCAACTATGCAATTAATTCCTTTAGCTGTTGTTGCTGAGAAGCTTGCCCACTGTGAGGCAATGTCTGTGAGAAACTACCCTTGTAGAAAGTAAATCCTTTTTTCACCTTAAGATTCCACTTGACTGAGTCATTGAATATGGAAGTATCAGTAAGGTGTCTATTGCTGAAATAGTGTCATGTGCAGAAACAAGTTAAGAGTTCATGTCTGTTCACTTCCATCTGACATATGACATGAGTGGTAGCTAGCAACATTGAAGTGAAAAATGTTGTGACCTGTGATCCAGGATGGCATGCGAGGACTGTAAACTTTGCGAGGCACACTGTAAGCTGACATCAGTTAAATCAGCTTACTTTTTTCTGCAGTCCTAAAGATTGAGAGTAAGAACTGTTTATAGATCTATGGGGAGGAGGAAAATAGGGAAGGGAAAGAAATAGAAATGAACCCTTCTGCCATTCAGAGTGCTGTGTATGCTTACGGCTTTATTCATGTTAGATAAATGAGGAGGGAACATGGCATCCTCTGAGTTAATGAAAAATGTTGACAAATAATGGTTATATTTATCGTGTCGCTATTTGAAGACAAAATGAACAAAACAGAGGCAAGCTAGAAAAAAGAGCATTTACAGAGATCCTTCCCTTTTTAACTGTCATTGGTAAGGTGAAATCTCAAAACTTAGAAGGTTTTGCAGAAGTTTTTATCTGGTATTGATGATTACTCTGTTACTTTCCCAGTATTAGCTTTGATGTTCGTAAGACTGAAATAAAATTGTTGATTTTGATGATTAGGAAGTATTTCTTAAAGAAGTTCTTGGACTTCAGTAACAACAAACACTTTAATGATTATTATATGAGGGGGAAAAAATAAATCATTAACTCATGTTTGTATTTATGTTGGAGCTTCTTTTCCTTTGTCTAAATTATGGTATGGTTAATGGAGTTTACTTTTTGGTGCCATGCTTTGTGTTTAAAGTTTTGAAATGTTTCCTTATGTTTTGGCAGAGAACTATGTGTTGTATGATGGTAGACTTGGCTTTTTCTATGCAGTGGAATGCCAAAAGCATCACAGCCTCACTTTGTACCTTGCAATAATAATTTAGCATAAACACTATAATTGCTGTATTTACCTTCATTTTATAAGCTGGAAAAACACAGTTATAAATTATACAAATTTAGATGGCAGTAACATCAATTTGAGTGCAGGAGGAAAAAAGAAACTATTTAAATTGATTAAAAAATGGAATAACCGGGGTGGTTCTGGAGCTACATACTGACAAATACATGCTTATGAAGATGCAACTCAAAACTTGACAGCCAGATAATGGCTTAGAATTCATACTGTTTAGTGCCCAATAAAGGGTTTTTTTTAATGTCATTTTTATGTCATCAGGTTACTGCTGGTAATACTTAATTACTTGATAGCCTTACTGTCATCTTTCTCTGTATCCTACTTCTAATCCTACCTTTCTTTTGTGATGTCTTGAGAAGAGTTACTGTGTGGGAAATGCTTGTGTCTGGTCAAGTTTTTCAGTGCTGATGTTCAATTAGAGCCATCAAAGATGGTGATTTTAGGGTTGCTCCATGTCACCAAACTGCAGACTTCCAGCATTCGGTCAGCTAAGAGGTGGTGGTATCTTAACTTTGGTTGACTGTTGCTGTTGGCAGACTGAAATGCATTGCTGTGTCTGCCAGGTACTGAGTAAAGCAACCTTAAAAAAAAATCCAGCCAAATAAAATCTCTAAATACTAAATGCAAAACTGCCTTCAGGTTCTTAAATATTGTTATATAATACTTAGAACTTGTAGTTGTGACTGATTTGGAGGGGGAAAAAAACCCAAATCAATATCAGTAACACAAAGACCCAATTGCCTACATTTATCTACGTGATAGTTCCTTACAGATCTGTTTCAATATTGGAGGCATTATTGATTTGCAACTTCTTCCCAAGTCATTAGTTGATGAAAATATGTACTAAATTCCCATACAGTTAATTGCCACTTCATTAGTTTTGTTGTATACACTAAGAGCTGGTCTTGGTTCATTCTTATCTGGCTTCTTATAGAAAGCTGACCTCTGTAATCTGTCGTGTAATCAGCTTGGTTACACAGAGGCCATGCGCTTATCAACTGTTTGCTGTATGTCTTATAAATGTTAGTAAATTAGGACACTAAATTATAAAAGACTTCTGACATTTTAAGGCATAGGGCCAGGGGGGTTGTGAACTTGTCTTCTCTGGACACCTTGAAAACTTGCCTGGATGCAGTCCTCTGTAACCTCCTCTAAGTGATCCTGATTTGGGAGGATGTTTGGACTCGATGATCTCCAGAGGTCCCTTCCAACCCCTACCATTCTGTGATTCTGTGACAGTGAACCTGTACTGAGGCAGCAGTATAAACGACAGCACTTCTTGCTCTCAGAAAGATGGAAAACCTACCATGTAGAGTATTAGATGTATTCTGAACTGGGATTTGGTATCTTTATTTCTTAACCAGTATTAGCCACTTCCTTTAAATTTGTCTTGTACTTAAATGTAAAATGTTTATGTTAATTAAGTTATTTGCTAAAGGATTACTAAATTGCGTAAAGAAGAGCGTGACCAGCAGGTCGAGGGAGATTCTCTTCCCTCTCTCTTCTGCCCTGGTAAGGACACATCAGGAGTATTGTGTCCAGTTCTGGGCTCCCCAGTTCAAGAGGGACAGGGAAATACTGGAGAAAGTCCACTGGAGGGCTGTGAAGATGATTAAGGGACTGGGACATCTCTCTTAGAAGGAAAGGCTGAAAGACCTGGGGCTGTTTAGCCTGGAATAGAGAAGGCTGAGAGGGTTTCTTATGAACATTGACAAATATGTGAAGGGTGGGTGTCAAGTAGAAGGGGCCAGTCTCTTTTCAGAGGTGCCCTGTGACAGGACATGGGGCAATGGGCACAAACTGGAACTCAGGAAGTTTCACTTCAACAGAGGAAAAACTTCTTGACTGTGAGGGTGACAGAGCCTGGAACAGGCTGCTCAGGGAGACTGTGGATTCTCCTTCTCTGGAGACTTTCAAAACCCACCCGGACATGAGTTCCTGTGTGACCTGCCCTAGGTGATCCTGATCTGGCAGGGGGGTTGGACTTGATGGTCCGTGGACTTGATGGTACAGAGGTCCCTTCCAACCCCTACCACTGTGATTCTATAAATCACTCTATAGAAGCTAAATAGTTTTTCCTCCAAGGTATGGAAGAAAACAAGAAAATACTGACCTAAAGGGCTGACAACATCATCTGTGAATACATGCCATAATTACAGTTGAATGCAAACCCATAGAAATAGAAGTAAATATATATATATGTACATAAACCCAACAGGAATATATGGGTAAAATGCATTAACTGAAGGCAGCATAACTTTAGATTATTTACAACTTATCCTATATGTTTGCATATTAAAATGTAATGTTCGGGTACAGTTACTAACTGGATTCAGTTCCTCAAATAATAGAAAGGTTTGATTGGAAGGCGTCCCTGAAAATCATCTTAATTAAAGCTTTTGCTCCAAGAAGGACTCTGGATCAGGTCAGCTGTATCTTTGCCTAGCTATGCCTTGAAGTCCAAGGATGGAGGTTCTGAAACCACTCGGGGGGAACCTGTTTCTGTGCTGCACTGTGTGACCTGTGGTGGAAATCTGCTTAAAAAAATTAATCAACTCAACTTGTAATATTATTTTTTTATAACTGAAAGTTATGTACAGCAGCACTGTTGTTTAGTAATTCTCAGTCAGTTTGCATTGGTTTATGATGTTGTCTTGTGTTATTTTGGAAACAAATCCTAGCAATCTTTATGTGTCTTGGACTGCTACCGAGCCATGAGTTACTGTCCAGAAAATAATCACATGACTCTGTGTTTTTCATGAATGATAACTAAGTTAGAGCTCAAGACTGTGCATGTTGCATTATGGTTGTTCTGTTCTCCTTGTGCAGTCCTTCATTAATGTTGAAATTCACCTAATGTCTTATCCTGTGGTGACAGAGTAGTCACTTCAGATTTTGATGTCATTTAGAGCTATGTAATCATCACCAGTTGTGACCTTGCTCTCCAGTCCTTTGTCTTCACATTTGTGGAATGCAGTGGGATACATCCACCATTAACTAATCCTCTAGAAGGGGGACCTTTGTATTCATACCATTCCTTTCCTGTGTTTTAGTGTGTGAGAAAGAATTCTTTCTTCTTACACCTTAACTATTCAGTGTCTTTAAGAACTTTTGGTGAAGGATCTTACTAAAGTTATTTCAACAACAGCCTTTCCACCCCCTCCTCCCTGCCTCCTTCCTCCTCCACTCATTTTCCTCATCTTTCAGAGAAGTCTAATAGCTGTGGGTGGGACATCTACCTACCAGAAGTATTGAATTCACCCAAAAGCTCACAGGGCTCTCACGAGCCTACAAATTCTAGTCTCTGTTACAGCTTATATGAGTTTGCTCATAAGGGTCTATACAACTCCTAGGATTTCATGTGATTGCTCCATTTAAAAATACTGTGTGATGTTCTGCTGGTTTTTATTCTTCTGGTAGAAGTATTGATTTAAAGCATGTCAGCAATTTCATATTTTGGCTCTTGTAGAGCTCTTGGGTTACGACTCGCTGGTCCCAGTGGTTTTTGTTGTCACTGCTGTATCTTTTCCAAGACCTTTTATATTGTAGTATCAGTTTGAGAAGCTTGCTTAGAAATGTATTTCAACAATAAATTTAGCTTGGAAAACTTCCAAATCTCTGTTGTAGAGATTTAGTAAATTAAAGCGAGGGGAGAAGGCTTATATATTTTAGCTTTTTCTTTCTTTATCAATTGTTTTGCTTTTCAGACATTTATCAGCCTTGTCATTTGTCAGTCTCCTTCCATCTACTTTGAAATGTTTTTATTGTTAGCTTTTATCAAGTTAATCCTCCAGAATATTTTTGATCAGTGTTTCTTTTGACTCCTTTTTTGTTTGGTTGATACAATTAACCTCACTTTTTCCTTTGAAGCATATCCATTAATTTTTGTTTTTTAAATGTAAAATTCACTACCCCTTTACCATGTTGGCTCAGACATCAGTAATAATGGCCTTGGAATAAAGCTCTCTGGGAAGTCAAAACAACAGGAAACATGGGGGGTTTTGTCATGAAGTAATAATTCCTTATTACGGTTTCATAAGAATTTTTTTTGTAGTATCTTTAAGTATCTAATTTTTCATGAGCTTTTAGGTGTTTTCTTGAACTTGATAGCAACTCACTCTCTCTAAGATTCTGTGTGTAACTGTAGTGAAGTGAGAGCTATATACATTTTTAATCTTCACAATAAAAGATAGTATGCAGCCACTGAAGCAGAATAGAGTTCTCAGCTGGACTCAGACACTCCTAATCTTACATGCATGGTGGTGAAGCAAGTGATTTCTATGTCTGCATTTCGATGTGATTGATGATTATCTCTGGCATATGGGACTTGGTTGGTTACTTCAAGGAGAGAAAGTTATGCTCTGTGTCTCTTGTGTTCATGCAGGACTGAAGAAGTGGAAATACAGTCATGGGCGAGACAGGGAAAAGTTCCTTCTAGACGGATGCTAAGCATCTGGTGATTGCAATTGTTTATTTGGGGAAAATTCTGTTCTCTTTCATCCTTTCAATCCATTTAATTCCCTACTTCCTTAGAACTGCTTCAGATTTTGACATCTTTAATATGAAAAATTTATACTGTGAGATAATTTTTCAGTGTAAACCACCTGTCAAAGTATTTATCAGTAGCTTTTGCAATTGTTTTAAAGTTGAAAATAAAATGGCTGTTTACTTAGGTAAAGCCTTGAGGGTGGTTACCTTTGCATATACTCATAGTGCTGCTAATGCAATTTAAAAGTATATTACAAATAATAACCTAAAAGTACAGCTGTAAAATTTATTAAAACCTACCACATGCAGATCTGACAACTTAATTTGTAGCTTTTATCCCGTCCTTCAGTGATTTCTTACCCTGTTTACAGATGCCAGTGAAAAGAGATGAGTGTTACAGCATTCAGTGAAGGACATCTAATTTGAGCTTTTTGAAAGCGTAAGGAAGTGAATTCAACAGCTGCACAGCCCTTTTAGAGAGTACTCTGCTTAGTAGTTTCTTGTCTATTCAAGCGAGGCTTCTCCACATGCAATCCTCCCTTTCCCAGTTGCTTGTTTGGAAAAAAACAGTGGGTGTCCTGAAACCAGTGTGGTATAGAACTGTGTGAGGAGACATTCTCTAAATTCTAAGATTTCTGATTCTCTTTCAGGGCTTTACAAGTGATTATTTTATGTTCTTCTGCTGGGACCTGAGATTATAAAGGAATATTGATTCTTGTTGTTAGTTTTGCTTATGTAGCTTAGATAAACCATTTGTTGAGTGAAATACATATTGGGAAAGAGACGGTTTTGATGGTGGCAATACTGGAGATGGGTAATGTGGCTGTAAAGGTGTTATATGTTTGCTTCAAGCACAAAATTTTTCTTAATTTTTCTGTTTTGAAATGCTTATGAAAGATGTGCTGCCAGTCCCATAATATAGTTTTAAACCTTTTTGTGTTTTAAATAAAATTACATTCCCAGCAGTAGGAATTTTACAGGAAAAAAATAGACTTGCAAAACGCGTACGTCTCACTACATATCACACTATGGAAGGTACTACTTAAACATCTCGGTAACACAAGTGTTAAAATGTCTTAAAATTAATTTTCTCTGTTTAAGAACTTGATCAAGAGTATGCTGAATACTTGCTCATAATAATTTTTGGAACAGAGTAATTTCAGGGAGGTTGGAGAGGAAAAAAAAAACACCTGACAATACATATATCAGTCCCTGATGAGAAAAGAGTGGTGTGTGGGTCTAGGGAGGTGTGAGAAAGAATGATGGACTGTCAGGCTATCCTAATAATAGACTTAGACTTCTGTTTGCATGTCAAACGTACTAAGGAGTAATTCTGAAACTATCACTGGTTACTCAAGCTGTTGTATAAAAATAATCCTTATCTTCTGGAAATGGATGAGTAGCTGGGTTAGTAAAGGTGACTAAAAAATCATGACACAAATACAGACTTTGAAACACTTGCAAGCATTGAAGGGAATGCTGGGATGCTCGCTGCTTTTGCTGACACCCAGCAGAAACTTCCTTACCATCCGATGCAGTCTTGGGACTTACTGACCTGGGTACAAGGCAGCTCTCTTCTCATGTATTATTGTCAGAAAGTGGAAAAATTACTGCTTGTTAGGGAGAGCAGTTACGTCCAGACCTTTCGCCTCTCCAATTTTGGTAGGAAAGGAGGGAACTGGCTCTGCAGCAGGGTCAAGTAGGCTGGGCGGGGAACAGGAGGTTCCTGAAGGAGCAGCACAGTGGGTGCTTGTGTTGGGCCTCACCATCAGATGCTGGACTAGTATTGCTTATGCAATGAAATAGTTTTTGCAGTGTTCCATATTGCATATGTTTATGTCTGTAATGCTGCAAAATTATTTGTCTTTATCCAACTCCTGCTGATAGTTTCAGGTAGAAGTAACCTAGGAGGAAGCTAATGCATTTGTTTTGTTTAAAGCACTGCACTTTTTCACTCTGTTGTCTTTTTTTTTCTCCTTGTTACTGAGCATTTGCTGTAGTTCCTTAGGTCATGATTTCACTGACAAAACAGATTTCAATGGAGATAAGTAATTAAAACAATAAACAAAAAAAAAAGGGGGGGGGGGCAGTAATGGCAGACATTCTTCTTTAACTATGTATCATCAAAAAAACCCCACTACCTATTTCTGTTTGTTTCATACTAAAAATACATTGGCTTTCTTAGCTAGTGTTTTTTATTGAAAGTCAAGTGTCATAGACATCTGAGAGAGGATTAGACTTTAAATTTTGTCAGCTAAACGTGTGTGAACTTGAGCTTGGGAATGCATATTTTATGAATTCCTTTCTGGGGTTTCAGCTTGACCTGGGTTGCAGGCTGCACTTAAGGAAATGGTCTGTTCCCAGGAGTGAAGAGTTAGGTATCTGGGATGCAAGTTTAACTGCCTAGACATACTCTATTGTCTGTTCACCAGTTTCAGAAATGTCAGTAATATCTTAAAAATAGACTTAAGTACCTTGGTGTCTGTTCAACTAAACGCTTACCTAGTTGCAACCAAAATTCTGTAGTTTTTGGTGTGCTTTCTGGATGGTGTAAAGAGGTTTTAGCTAGTGTAATTCCCCTTAAAATGTAATGAGTTCTTAATAGTGATTGTAGTACTGTACATTCTGTTATTTTAACATTTGAGCATTGCATCTTCAAGGAGTGACATAGGGAAACAATTTAGATTAAGTTACCAAAAGTCAATTGTAAAACTTACTTGAACATAGAAGAAAGAATGGATAAGGATGGTTCACTGTCAAAATCAGAGGTTGTGCGAAGGGATCTTCTACAGGTCAAGTTTGACTTGATACTGTCATTAAACACCTGGATGATGGAGTGGGAAGTGCTAAGCTTAAACACAAGATAAATCCCCTTAGGAATGCGAAGCTCTGAGTGCTCAGGGTCAGAGTTCAAAATGGTGTTAGCAAATGGGAAAAGTGATAGGAGAACAAAAATGCATTTGGATAGCAATAATCATATAAGATACAGAGAAAGATATACCAGGTGTACAAGATAACAGACCAAGATGTACAAGGTGTGGGAAGTTAAGTCCTTAAATGTGATTGCAATAAGGAAAGGCACAGACTCTTCTCCATAGATGTACAGAAAACAAGAGGCAATACAGCGAGGTTAGGCGGTGAGAAAAATGTCACTTTTCTGAGTGTGAGAGAATATTAATAGTAAAATTGTCCAGAGTGCCACTGAATCTACATTTGTCATTCCTTACAGATGTTTGCCTTGTGGATAAAGGAGCAATTGGCCCTAATTTTATCAGGGCTTTTGACTTTTTCTAAAATCTCTCTTCTCTTACCCTTAAGTTCCATTTTATTTTGTCTGGCAGTTTGTATAATACCACATTATTCTTTAACTAAAAAGCTCAGAAGTTGAAAAGAATAACAGTGTCAGTCACCTTCCCGATAGTGTTCTGCAAGTTATAGGGCATGAAGAAGCCTTTAAATTCGGATTTTCATATTTAGCATAATAATGTTTTTAAATGTGTTGTTGTTGTGGTTGTTGGTTTTGGGTTTGTTTTTTTTTTTTTTTTTAACAGCTCTAATGATAGCCCCTCCTTAAAATTTGTAACATTGCAGTGTAATTCCTATATACAAATGAAATTCAGCAGAACATTTTGAAAGCCTATTAAGAGGACTGTGTTTTTAAAATAGCCAATAGATGAGATAGTTATTCTGTTATGGAGCAATACTGGCACCCAGTGGTTGTCTTGTACTAGTGCGGTCTTTGAAGTTACAGTTTGCTTTATTGTTAAAATTGTTCTCTCTTCTTTTGTGGTCTTACTAAGTACAAGAAATTTCAAAGCTCTCTTCAAATGTTTATGTTGTATTTTTTTTTCTCCTTTAGTACCTTTTTTTTTGTATGACATTATTGTATAAATTTGCTTTCTTAGCAAAGTAATGGAAGGAACATTCAGATTTCTGCATGCACACACTGAAAATAGGTATATAAAATTTGCTATAAATTTGCAACATTATTTTACAAGAAGTACTGTTAGCAGAGTTTGTTTTCTGCTATAATATCACAGGGATTGTGTGAAGAGTTGTGAATCTGAAATATGTAAATTTTACAGCTCACATTTATTAATATTAATTTCCCTTATTTACTTCTTTCCTTAAAGAAAGGTTCTCCTTAATAAAATATTAATTGCAGAGATGATAGAAGAAAATTGCAGAGGATTTCTAGAAACATGTAATGGGAAAAATAGGATAGGAAAAGGATGAAAAATTGAAGATTTGTGTTTATGCATGAACTGTTAATTACAAATAGAGAAATCATGCTTTTCAGGAGGCTGCGTGTGAAAACCACAGATATTAGGGATACTGTTTACTTGGTGGATTTAATTCTAGAATAAAGCTCTTACTTTAAACCTTTTAAAATGTGTGAATGCATGGGCATGTTTGTCTGCAGATCAAATATTTGATCTACAAGTATATAATAGACGAGCAGAAATGCATCTTCCTTTGATACTACTGATTTCTTCAGTGTTTCAGACATTGCTGGTAATAGTGTAGCAGTACAAAAATCTGTCTATTTAGGCCGTGTCAGGTGTAATCTGTTCTTGATGAAGTAAAACGGGATAAAATATAAGTGGAGGCACATGTGAGACTGGTGTTACAGAGTTACAGCCAGTAGCAATGGGGAATACTGAAGAGGGGAATGTGCACACCGATAATGTGCAAAAGTGGGTTATTAAATTGATACTATACTTGATACAAAGGAGCACTGGGAAAACTGCTCTGCCTGTCACTGATGTAAGATGTTTTTCTGTGTATTACAAAGGAAGAATTACTGAAATCTGGTTTTCACAGAAGCTTATTGAGCTTACTGAGGACATTCTGACAGAAAAATTGCAGATTTGGTTTTCTGTGTGAATGGTTCACATAGCAAATAGTGATTCATTACTAATGGCTTTGTTTTAATGTTTCATTTGAAGGTAAGGTAGGAATCTAGGTACTTTCTGGAAGATGTTCATCTGACAAAAGCTGTTGCTAAGAGGATTGTACTGTTACACGTCTCAGATGAGTGGAGCCGGGAGGGGAGGAGTAGGTGAGAGATCTCTCAGGTTTCAGCAAGCATAATGTGGAAGAATTGCAGCAGTAGCCTTTATTTTCCTCTCTCTTCTGGTCCTTCTCAAGAGAATGCTCCACAAATAACCATCTCAACCATCTGTTGCAGCTTTGTGCCCATTTGGTTGTAAACTGACATTATTTCTTTTTCTTTAATTTGTATTAATGTTCCAATGCCACAAAATCCCTGTGTGACTCATGCAGCATTACTTGCTATAATTCCTTTGAAATAAATTGAATTGTCTGGATTACTTCAATTTATAACTCTTGAGATTGTTTTAAAATGTGCAAGAAAGAAATCTAGTGAGTAGCAAGTACTTTTTTTTTTTTTTTAATTGGAAACCAAAGGTGCTTGCAATGTATTCTATTCTAGTTACTAGTCCTCATAAAGGAATGTTCTGTGCAATGATTTTTTTTTTCTGTAGTGGTCTGAAATTGCTGTTTGGTTTTTTAATTATTATTACTTTGTTTAGTTTTGTTTTTTTCTTTTCCTCAAAAGTACAAACATCTATTTAGGATTCTTAAGATTTTGGTGGATAAATCCAAAAATTAAGGTGCCAGTTAGAACATAATTGCCTCCTTTTAAATCTTTCAAGCTCATCTACCAGGGTGGTATTTTCTGCATTGCATGTTTAAAGAAGTAATTTATCTTGTAGCTGTTAGTGCAAGATGTCAGTGGTCAGCTGCTGGCTAGCTTTCGATTTCCTAGCAAGCTTTGTGGTACTTGGCTGCTTCTCACTCTATGCTTCACACCTATTTATTTTACCATTTATTTTTTCACTCCTACACCTTAAGCAAAAGTGCGTAATTCTGAAATGTGTCTTTACGGGAGGGACAAAGGGAAGTTTGTGACAGCAGCATTTCAGTGTCAGATTATTCACCGTGCCCCCATGACCTTTAAAGAAAAGGTGGGTACAGCTTGGGATGGAGGTGTGGAGAGCAAAAACTGAGGAGCACACTGCTTGGACAGCACTGCCAGGTACCTCCTGGGGACTGGGAGGTCATGACTCTAGCAGTGTGGTCTGGTTTGTGGGTATGCTGCTTCCTACCCCTTGGCAGAGAAGATGTGTTGGATTAATGTAATAGGATAATACTGTAGTTCACCTTTCCTCTGTGGTTGTGATAGGTTGTGATGCTTTGCAAAATGAGAACAGGTAATGTAGATGTTGTGAGGCACTGGAATGAATATAGTAGCGATACAGCTGCAGGGCTGTTCTCTGACTTCAGAGGTTGGTTTTGGTCAGGGTCAGTTTTTTTTTCTCTTCATCTAGTACAGAGAACAAAAACACTTGAGTCTCATTATGCTGTAAAAGTCTTACTTTCAGCATATCACATGCCTTTGTTTTAAGAGCAGGTAGAAAAATGGACTCTTACCGTAGAAAAAGAATTTCAGACTTAATCTGTATGTTGTGGGGTAAGCATTATGGCAGCTGGGGTTAATTTTGCCTGTTGTAACTCCCTTTTCATAGTTGAGAGATTTAGTTGTATATTTTACTGTAAAAATACATTTACTTAAAAAGATTAATCAGTACTTCTAGGGAATTTTTGTTTTCTGTATTTTTTCTTAAAAAAATTGTAGGCCTGTAGCAGGAAATCCTCAGAACTAAACCTTTAGGTAGTTTTTCTGGGAGACAGTACAGACAAGCAAAAATAAAATATTTCAAATGAGAACTTTCTGTAAGATCAAAAAGAAAATCAAAACATGTATATGGAGTACTTGTTGTTGTATAAAGTAGTTTGTATAAGAGAGGTACTGGGGCAAAATGGAAAAGACTGACTTGATATACACAAGTTCCAAGTCTCTTAAGGAGAAATCTGTATTTTGACTCATTCTGGTGTACAGCGTTTCCTGGTTGTGGCTTGTTCCCTGACCTCTTCCTGGCAATTTCTGGTTAATTCTACACTTCTACGTCCTGTTGTACGGAAGTAACAGCTGATGTGTTACTGGAAACCTCTGCTGTTTCTGGTGGTTTGGTTTTGTTTGTGTGTGGTGTGATTTTTTAGTGTGTGTGGTTTTTTGTTTTTGTTTTTGTTTTCTTTCCCCCTGTGAAATTCTTCAGCATAGTTTTGCTGACTTAGTTGTTGATTTGATCTTTTTTTCTTGAAAGTAGTTTTGATGCTGATCTTATGCATTTGAGTAAAGTATGCTGTCATGTAATGAATAGCTACAGCAACCAAAGCAACCAACCCCAAACTATAAAATATCCCCCCCCACACTTTGATGTTCACAGATTTTTCTTTTTTGAAGACTATTTTATTAACCATGTTAATCAATCTTTTGCTGAAAAGCTTTAGTGTTTGCTTAAATCAAACAGACGTCTCCAATGGCATTTTGTGATTGGTGCCTCTGTTAGTTGGCAAAGATTTCAATCAGGTGGGCAATGTTTCTGCGTAATGCTGTTGCTTAAATTAGCACAAGTCAAAAATGGATAGTCTGTTCCAGTGGACTTCTCTTTATTCTTCTGTCTAAAAAACCCTTCAGAGTAATGAGACAAACTAAACTGATTTTTTTTTTTTTATTTAAATTTATATATATAAGGTAATAAATTGAATATTTTGACTAAAGCAGAATGGGATTTTGACAGCTGTGACTCAGTCTTCACTTGGAAGTGAGAAAGGAAAACATGGCTCAGAAGTGAATTTTGTGGTAGCCGAATTAATCTTGCCCTATAATATGGAAAATTTAATTCTAGGTCAGATTCTTGTTTATTCCTTCCCTACAACTGTGTTTTTCCTTGCTGGAAATCAGTAGTGCTTACATCGAAGTACTAGGTTAAGTAACTACATAAGAGAGCTGCAAACCTGTTGGCTTCAGCAGAATTGAAGAATGACTTTATTTATATTAGAAGCAGAAGAGCAGGACTCTTTCCACAACTTACCCAACAGTCTAAAACTCAGCTTATGGATTTTGTACTCCCTCTAACCCCTGCCATTGAATTTATGTTCAGTTTTACACCGAAGATGGCAGAAGGTAAACTTCCAGAGTTTATGATAGTGCTCTTTCTAGGAAGTCTGTTGGTGTAATTAAACCACAGTTGATGCCTCGAGAGTAGGATAGTGCCTGTAGGATACATCTGTTGTAGTTTCCTCTGGCACAGAGTGGGAATGCTGTTCTACTTTCACGTTCTGATTCCAGCTAACAAGGTCTGTTAATTCACAGTAGTCATCTTAAATCTTCACAGGTCATCGTACTCAAGCTCAGAGTTGCTCAGTTGGGAAATCTGGCATTCCCATCAAGCCACCAAATCTTGTCACCTTATTCTTCTCAATCATCTGCCTTTTATATAAAAAAGTGTTGTTTCTTCTTATGTTTTTATATATGCATTCCCCACCCCCTCCCTCCCCCCCCGCCCCCCCCCCCCCCCCCCCCCCCGCGTCCCGTGTATTCCGCGCCCGCACTTCTCTGTTGGCCTCTGCCCCTTGGTTGGGCCTGCGTGTCTGCGTTTA
>JAAGNO010001979.1:17152-30227 GCA_033439905.1 Ceryle rudis
CCCCCCCCCCCCCCCCCCTCGCCCCCCCCCCCCTCCCCCCCCCCCCCCCCGCTTCAGTCCGTCATCGGGGTTTTGGGTTTTTTTGGTTTTATTTCTTTTCTGTTCGTTTGTTTTTGGTGATGGTGGTCTGGTCCACTATGATTTGCTCGATATCTGTGTCTGACTTGAACGGTTAGATCCCATCAAGTGTCTGGGTTAGAGCTCAACTAGGATAATTAATTAGTCTGAGCACACTGGCAGGGCTGCAGAGGGTGCTGTGAATGCTATCTGGGCTAGAATGAAAAAGGACTATCAAGTGGACTTTCCTTCAGATGTTTTGCCTTATTTATGTGTTATACTGTGGATGTTATTTTCTTTAAAAGTAAGTATTTCTTGAAGCACTCAGGAAAATATGTTTAATATTTCTTAACATACATTAAGTTTTCTTTCTTAAATCATTCTTTTATTCTTTGGGGCAATGGTGATTTCCTGGTAGGTAGTTATTTAAATGTTATTTGTAAGTGCTGTATTTCAGACTGAGTATCTAGTAAATATCAGTTGTTTAATGATTGCTGTGATGCATTTAAATAAAATGATGAGCTGTGCAGAGAAGGCAGATTGCCAGCTACATAAAAATGAAAACTGGAGCTTCAAGTGAGAAAAATTGGGCAAAGTGAATACGAAATGTCACAATTTCTGACACTCAAACTTTTTTTTTTCCCCTCCTTAAAAGTGTTTTTGGAAACTAGAACAGGTTGGCCCTTTGGAATGGATTGACTGAATCCTTTTAAAATTTACTTAGTTTTCAGATGAACAAATTCATGTTATGCTCACAGAACTTTTTCAGAAAGATACTGATACCGGACTATGATCATGAGGGTTGCAAATGCTGTTTCCAAATGTGATTGTGGAGATTTTCACCATATTTGACTATTGATAGAACGTAGTGCACTTCCATTTCTATCCTTTTCTTTGTACACGAGGCATGAAACAATGCATTTTATAGGCTGGTGTTATGTACCCAGCCTCTGAGGGCTTAACCATACTATTCCATGCTCTTTACAAGTAGATGTGGTTGTGTTTTGTGTGTGGGATGGGTTTTTATTAACTTATTTGGTTTTCTCTTTGCAAGTGCATGGGTGAATGTATGCCACTTATGACAAGTAAAGCCCAAACACTTGATTTTGAGAACAGGCTCTTATATTTTGGGAGGTTGGGCATGAGTGTGGTGTTACTCTGTTCGATTTAATCAGGATGCTGGCTGTTGATAATTTGTAAGTACAGCTTTTTTTTTTTTTTTTTTTTTTTTTTTGGTGTTTTTTTGCTTGTTTAGAAATTATAGAAGAAATCTCTTACTTAACTTCATCTCAGTATAGGGGAAACCGATTGCATGAAGTATTTTTCAAAATATTTTTAAATGTGTACATGAGCACAAAAGATACAAACTAAAGGCAGTCATCTTTTATACAGGAAAAAAAATGTTTGCCTATTAGATACATCATGTGATAGTCTAATATTTGTTTTCTTTAACAGGTATCTTTCAGATGAAGGAATTGAAGCTTGCATAAGTTCCTCTGAAAAAGTTAATGCAAGTGACATTATCCTAGTTGCCCTTAATGTAAGTTATGATTGTGAAAACTTTTTTCCTTTTTCATGCTAAAAAATATGTATCTGATGGCTGCAGCATAGGTTTGTGTGGCTAATGAAGTGTACCATTATTTGTGTAATTTACATAGAGGACAGAGTACCTATCTCTCTCTCTCTCTGTCCGAGTTGTGAATTTTATTTGGAAATAATATATATTCCAAACTGTGAAACCTGGAGGAGAAAAACTAACATAAGTTGCAGTAGGAAAATATTTTTTATTTATGAAATTTAAATCTCAAGTCAAAAGTACAAGTAGTTAACAGAAGTGCTGTGTACTGACATGAGCATAGAATTGTAGTACAAAATACTAGGCTGTTGGGATGAATGAAACACCCTTACTTAGTTTGGCTTCTTGACACAATATTCCTTAAAGCATATTCAAACAACTGGTGAATGTTCCCATGACATGTACATATTTTTGTAACTAAACCCAGGATTTTAGATTTACTGTAGAAATTAAGAACTGGATTAATAGTCATTATTTGTGCCAACAAATAAATAGAAGAAATACATAAGATAGAGAAATAAACCTTAATACTTTCAGGGACTTGAGAAAAATATGTATGTCAGTTCCTGTTTTTCAGAATTCTAATATATACATTGTTGGTAAACGTTGCCTACTTAATCCATGTATTTCTTACTTGTTTTTAATATATTCTATCAAAATCACAAGGGAGGATTTTGAGAAGTTTATATTTTCTTTGTTTAAAACTTCTCAGTCATCCATGCTCGGAGATTTTAAAGCTTGTGTGCACTGTATATGGATTTCTGTAAACCTTGTCATTGGTAATAACTATGTGCAGTTCCAAAGGGAAAAACAATGTAGTAGAATGCTTATGAGAAAAGTATTCTTTCATAATGAAATTGTGAATAAGAACTGTTAGAGATTATTTTGTCCATCTTTGAGACAGAAAAGTATCTTTACTATGTTGGAGCAAGAACTAACATGATCATTTGTGCCTGTATGTGTTGTATTTCTGCTTTGTTCAATAGGTAATAAAATAAACCAGAGATTTTATGCAAGTATGCCAAAACCAGTTTAAATTGCTTATCAATATTTTTATTATTAAGTCAGTTGTTTTGATGCCCAGAAGATTTAAGTTGCCTGTTGGATACCTGGGGAACAGCACTGTGGCTTGAATGACAGGGTAACAGTGATTTTAGGCTCTACTTTGTAGAAATTCACTAGTTCTTTCCTTGACCGCTACAGACTTTTCAGGCAGAAGGAACCAAGTCAGCTGACCTTTTTATTTTATTTTTTTTTTTCTGTGTGTGGGTATGTGAATTGCTTAAATAAGTGTAAAATGGATATAAATGTACCCTTGGTCCTTGAAATGTTTTTATTTAGCAAAAGGTCTTGCAAAGAGTTTGTGAATGTTGTATCCCCTTTCTGCTGCTGTGATTGCAAAGCACCTTGCTGGAGACTTGTCAATTATATGGATATGGAGCATGTGGGAACAGTTGATAGGATGCCTGTGTGCTATTCAGAGATAAATAAATGACAGATGACAGATCAGTTCCCACAGGTGGGCTCAGCTGGAAAACTGACTGTGCTTTCTTATCACTGTAGCTATCTTGTGCAACAGAAAATGTGCTGAGCATTTATGCACTCTGTAGATACTCAGAGTAAATACACTAAAAGAGCATCCCCAAAGTTAGTTTTCTATTTGTAGGGTGCCGATGTTTCTTTCTAAAAAACAGAAGAAACCACTTGTTTAAAACATCGTAGATACTAAAATACCATGCTGCTCACTTCTAGATTAGGATGCTGGAACAATAGCACACTGGCATGTATTAATGACAGCTAGTGTGCAAGTATGAGTAGTACTTCAGCCCTTCTTTTGGAACTATTTATGATCATCATAAATGAGGAGGATTTTCACATTTAGTACAGTAGTCTGCACCAGCAGGATCTATTTCGAACAACAGGTTTATTTCAGGCAATGGAGTTTAGGAAAGATAGGTGTTTTAGGTGGCATTGCAGTGCTTTGCTTTTTTTATTTTGTGTGTGTGTGTGCACTTTTTTTGTGTTTTTTTTTTTCTCTTAACACATGCAAATGCTCTAAAAACCTAATGTGTAAAGTTTAGTTAGTTTTTATTCCCATTTCCTAGTGTTACATGCTGCACTTTTTAACCATCCAGTGCATCCTTTTGTCACACGTCACCCTGATTGATATGCTTGTCCAACCAGTGTTAGGTGAGGAAAATGCTGTTGTGGAGATTTGTTCCTTTGTTGATATGAATTCTTTAGATTAATGTTGTCAGTGGCTGTGTTGCACAGTTGCTGAATAACGTTATGCAGCCATCTACCTGACTTCTAAGAGTGATCTGACTTAGAAGCTGAAAATCATTTAATGGAAATACAATGTAAAGTTTTACTTCAGGTATAATTGCAAAAATCATCCCTATTTTTTATGAAGGTTTTGTGCATGTAAAACCACACAAACTAAAACCGCTTTTCTTTCTTTGTCCTCCATCTGGCACTTAAAGAACTTCACCTCTATAATACCTCAGAGTTACACCTAATAATTAAGCATTACTTAGTCATTTTGTTTCATCTATTAAAAACATTTTAATAGTATTTGAAAATGTGCTTAAAACAAGCATATAATTTAAAAAGATTCTTTTGTAATCTCTTTTAGTTGTTGCAATTTTTTTTCATCATAGAAATCGTAGAAACATAGAAATGTCTGGGTTGGAAGGGACCTCCAGAGGTCATCTAGTCCACCCCCCCTGCTGAGAGCAGGGACATCCTCAACTAGAGCAGGTTGCTCAGAGCTCTGTCAAGCCCCACCTTGAATGTCTCCAGGGATGGGGCCTCAACCACCTCCCTGGGCAGCCTGTTCCAGTGCTCCACCACTCTCCTGGTAAAGAACTTCCTCTTTACATCTAATCTAAATCCACTCTTTCCTAATTTAAAACCATTGCCATCATAAGCAGTTAGTCTTTTATAGTCTATAAAAGTTGGCATTATGGAATTTCCTATTTTATGATGATAATTTTTTTTGGTGACAGGACATTTTAGGTTAATATTCTCTTGTCTTCTGTATTAATTTCAGACAGATTTAAGAACGATCGGCAAGAAATTCCTCCCTAGTGACATCAATGGTGGAAAGGTGGAAAAGGTAGACAATACTTTTACTTCACTGTTTTTGTGTTCTGTGGTATCTGTATGATGACATCTTTATGTGGTGCATTAATCTGGGTTTTTTCATTATTTCACATACAAAAGAACCCAAATTTGAGTATATTATAGGATAAATACATAAACAGATTAGATTGTCCACTGGGCTTCATAAAGTGAAGGCTCTTATTTTTCAACTTTGAAATGCTTAAATAAACATGAACAACCCTAGCAACTTAATCTATCACTCAAAAGGCATTTAACCTGTTTGATCTTGACGGTATCAGAAGTTCATTTTTTTCCTCTCCTTTATTCTTGCGAGGGCAACAAAGCAGCTTAGGAATAAAGCAGAGTAGGCTAGGAATAAAGTGATTGTGATACATAGTGAGTGATACAGGTTGATGCTGTATTACTTGACTTCCTAATTTATGTGATTATAGCTATACACTTTATGTAATTTTCCTAGGACTGTATCTAGTGGTTATATGGATAGACCATGTTAGATGGTATCACACTTTCTATACTACAGAATAGTGTACGCAAAACTTGGATGTGCTAGATTTTTAACATATATGTGCAGATCAAAATTCAGTTTGGCCCCTTCAGTATACCCTTCCTGCTTTCCTCCTTTCATGTAGTTAAGAGAGTGGATAAATGAAGGAATTTGTTTTAAGTCTAGTAGTATTTCTCAGTTCCAACTGTTATCCCTAACTTCAAAGTATTCGCAGTCTGTATCAATGATGTGAAAGTTCTGAGGAAACTTATTACTGTTGCAATTCAAATAATGATAAATCAAGGTGGGTTTGTTTTAAGAAAGCAAGATTGATGTGAAAGAGCTGCTTGGGTTTGGGTTTTCTGCTGATGCTATTGTTTAAATGGAGTGGTGACTGCTGTAAACACTGGCTTCTACAACAGCAACAGCAGGAACAGTATTATCAGATATGAAAAGCATGCTTAGTGTGTTGCAGGATCATCGTTATTAGCCAGGCAGCATTCTGTGCATGCAATATTTTACTTAAAACTTTGCCCAGAAAGTTAGTTTATTAATAGCTTTATTTCTTACTGTGTGAAGCTATATTTTTTGCAGGTATTACTTAGAGGGGAAAAAAAAAATCAAAGTGAACATCAGTTTGTTTACTTAAGTTTCTGGATAGCATGCTGTCCAAGACACTTCAGTCCTTAAATAACTTTTTTACCACCCACAAGAATTTGATTCAGCTGCTTCTTATATCTATGATTTTAATATTTTTCTTCTTCTTCTTCGGTATCCTGGTTTTGAAATAACAGAAAACAAGCAAAATAATTGCTTTTTATCTCATCTGGTTTTGCACTGTTCGTTTTTCAGTTGCTAAACTGGACTATTACTGAATTTTGCATTTCATATCATGTAATATTCACAAGATCCAAATGTATTTAGTTAAATGTAATTCTCAGAATATTATGGTTGTATGTATGGTAACACTTGCATTATTTAGTTTTGCTGTTGAAACATTAGTTCAATTCAGAATGACTTCAATAGTACTGTTTCTTCAGAGTTCTTCTGCATTATGGTAGGATTTCTTTAGAGATAGTTGTTCAGTTTTCATTCATCACTTGAGAATATATCTGGTAACTCGTCCATTTACTTTAGAGAGAGTGTTTTCAAAATTTCTGTTGTGAAAGCATAGTTAAAGTGGTCAAATAAAGGTAAAAGTGTCTATAATTTCCTCAAAACTTTGATGGGCATTATATATGACAATCTACTTACATTCTTTAAAATTTCTGCTTCTAGTGTAGCTGCTCAAGTCACCACTTGGGTTTTTCATGTTTCTCAGCTCAAACTAGAGTAGGTGCAATTGTGCCATTTATTTCCACAAAATGCAAAAACTCTTCACAAAACCAATGGATGTGTGCTTGAAAACTGTGGTGGGTAGTGCTTTGAAATACCTGTGAGGTAACAGCTACCCTTCCATGGGAAAAACCTTCTGTGCCTATACACGCACAAATACATCTGTAGTTTATAAAGCTGAACATCTTGGAAAGTGAAAAGGTGGAAAAGGTGAGAAAAACCTTGTTGTAGTTTAATTTTTAAGGATGCCCATTAAACTTGCTGCTCTCCCCTGAGAGTACATTCTACTCTGTGTTACCATGTGTACTTCAGAGGGTTCTTGTTTTTGTTCCTGGCAATACAAAACAGTCGATGTATAAAAACTGAAGTTAAAGAAAAGGAACTGTTACTGAATAGAGCTTAATAGACTTCTGCATGGGATTGTCTTATAGCTGATGGAGATGGAGAACTGGATAACAGAATTGAATGCTGCAGGGATCCAGCCCAATCCAAATTTCCTTTTAAAAAATTTGCCTGGTTCATGGTATTTCTATTTCTTCAGATCATCAGACAGTTGAGAGAAATCAGTGCTTACAGACTGCTTCCTTTTTTAATGCTTAAAGAGTGAAAATACAGAGGACAAAGGTACTTTTTCCCTCTTTGGTAATGCCTTCTGACAACAGCAGAAATTTCGAGGAGCTGGAAGAAACAGGCAGGACAGAAGGAAAGTATCCCTGCTGGCCTGTTTCAGTCTGTGATAACCCTTTCGGTGTAGAAGTTTTTCCTGATGTCCAACCTGAACCTCCCCTAGTGTAACTCGATGCTATTTCCTATTGTCCTATCAGTTGTGACTTGTAAGAAGAGACAAACACCCACCTCTCTACACCCTCCTTTCAGGTAGTTGTAGAGAGTGATAAGACCTCAGGTCCCTCTTAAGACTTACACTTAAGACACTGCCATCTTCAGTGCTCTTCTCTGGACCTGCTCCAGCACCTCAGTGTGTTTCTTATATTGTGGTGCACAAACCAGAACACAGTACTCAAGGTGCAGCCTCACCAGTACCAAGTACAGTGGGACAATCACCTCTCTAATCCTGATGTCCTTCTTAAGTGACTTCTTAATATAATCTCTCAGAAGGAAGTACTTTGTGGTTCAGAAATGCTTCAGGAAAGACTAGAAATTATATGCTACTATTGTTCCTCTCATCTAAGACAAGGATCAGTATCATATATCTATATTTTGAGAACATGATATATTTCTGTCTTGCATAGCAAATAACTTTGTTTTATAGTATTGGTGTAATAGGCAAATAATAGCATAAAAGCTGGCGTGGAGTCCTAATGTGAAACAACGTGGGTGTTTGACCACTATAGGTGGTGACCAACTTTAGTCACTAATACACAGAAATGTTTTCTTAATTCATTTATATCTGTGTTTTGTCTGGGTTTCTTTTTTAAATCAATATTACCAGCATTAGCCACAAGATGGCCACATTTGCATATGATTTGAAAAAGCTGAACCCTCCTATTTCCATCGAGATGACTGTATATCATAAATGTTAAGTATTTTTAATGGAATAAAAATGCAAAGAAGACTATAATGTTACAATATATGATTTAGTAATTGAAGGCAGGAGATGGGATGTCTGGTGGAGTTTTACACTTTTTAAACAAGCAACAACAATGAATGGGTGGTTGTTCAGTACGGGCATCCCGTGGAATTGATAACCTTGTAGATAGCGGTTATCTCCGGGAACAGGAAAACAGGGCGTCTCGAAGCACCCAAGCATGCTGAACAGACAAGAACCGGTTTTGTGGCAAGAGTAAGAATTTTAGGCTTTAGGTCACTAAAAGAACAGAGTGATGAAGAAGAGAAGATGAAGTAAGTGACCACCAGAGGTCATGAGAGACCACCAGAGGGAGAAAAGACCCTAACCCAAATTTTATTATGCATGCTCAGACTATGTGAATGAATTCCAGGAATCCATTAGCATAAGACTGCCCTTTCTAAGAAATATAACGAATATGTAGGTTTAGGCTGCATATAAACTAGGTACCTGGCCTGGATCGGTATGCACATTTGGAGGAGTGATCCCCTGTGTGTCCAGTGCTGCAAAATAAAGAATACCTGCTTAATAACTTCAGCTACTGAGTTTTTCACTGTGTCATAATGATGTTACATTTAAGGCATAACTGGTTTCCTTTCGAGCATTTTATGTTCCATTACAATGGAAACATTCGTTTCAGAAGCATATGGTAAGCAATTAAAACATAAGTTACTGCAATTTTAATTCCTGTTTAGGATTACTTTTGTGTGAAGCTGAGATGAATACCCTTGCATTTTATCTGGTTCCCAGAGATTAGAGGGGCTAGTTGTGGCTGGACTTCTCTCTTAATAGGTATGCCAATTTAAGATGTGTTGCTATAGGTCCAACACCAGACACAGGCTAACAGCCTGTTTGCTGTATGTCCGGTTACCTTCCAAAGGTGCAGTTGGATGCACAGTTTTCCTGTGATTATAGGTCTGAGGCCAGATTCATGGACAGCCTATATGCTTTATGTCTGGCTGCATTCACAAGAAGCAGTTGGATTCAGGAATAACAGTTTATTTGCACTTGCAACAATATACAGATTCTTTAAGATTGCCAGTGATAGATACAGTAAGCTGCAGAAATTGGGACGCAGCTCAAAAATACAATTGTAACAAATGTAATCTCCTTGGGAAAAACAAACAAACATAAACTTGGTGCAGCCAAGGCACAAATCTTACCAAAAGGCATCCTTTCTGGGATGGGTGAGGAGGACAGACCCGTCAGTCTGTCCATACGATTGGGTGTCAAATTCTTGTCCCACCAAATAGGTCCAAAATGGGGCTAACATTGATACTTCAGTTTTCTGTTAATGTGCAAAGTGTGGGGATGGGACTGTAGTCAGATCATTAAGTGAGCTCATCTGTTGCACAAACATTCTCTGGTGAGTTTTTCAGCCTTGATATCTTCTGTGGGAAACAGGCAATGGTCTTATAGTCTTCTGCCAGACACAGTTAACTGCTGAGATAAGCAAGAGAGTGGGAAGGCCTGGACTGCACCTGGTTTTACTCCACATTCAGTGTCATCACAGCATGGACCACTGGATCGCCACCGAGCCTCAGTGTCTGCTCTAGACACTAGATCCTTACTAGCAGTGATGCATTTCGATTGTTTGTGCTTTCTGCTTCCAGCAGTGACTTACACACTTCCAAATTTCTGTCTTACTACTTATTCCAGTCTTGAGGTGCTTGTCTCTACCTTCCAGTGAGAGTGATTTCTACATCAGATCACCTAACGTAACTGCATTTGAAACTGCATGTGTCCAGAATTGTCCTACATATTTTTAGTTGTTCGTTTCTTTCCAGTTGAGATGATTTTGACAAGACTACACGTGTGGTATTGCTGGCAGATTCAACTGGGTGGTAGCATTCTTAGGCTGCTGTTTGGCAGCCTTAGGTAAGCTGTGGGCTTTGAGCTCTTCACCTTGCTCAGTGTTTTAATTGTGTTCTTGGCTCCTCATGTCTATTCCAGGAGCTCTTAAAAAGACCTTACTTCCCTGTTCTTGAGGAAAAAAATATATGTAATGTTAGATATAATAAGCTAAATCTTTGTGTGAGGCTGACTAGTTTTTGTTTTCAGACTTGCTTGAGTGTGCCTAAGCCATAACTCCAGGAAGATGGTGCAATAACAGCGTTGAAAACAGTAGAATATAGACTAGTTGCTATATTGCAGAACTTGCTGAAAATTATTAGCTGGCTATTGGGCATTGTTTGAATTTTTATCTCTGTAATTTAGGGATTTGAAGAGATTGATTTCTAGAACGTTATTTTCTATCCTGATCACATGGGCCAGTATGCTTCTAGATATTTTGTCACCCTAGCTTAATCTGGAGCACCTCATCTGAAGGATGGCAGTAGTGCTTTAATCCCAGTTTGTGAGCAATAATGTCTTAACTGGCAGACACTGAGGCAGGTCTCAGCACAGTTTAAAGCGCATTGATACAGAACAGTGTTACTGACCTTCTGGCTTTGCTGGAAAGGCTATTGATTTGGTTTAGATAGAGGTGAGGGAGGCGAAACCCTAGGTGATGTAGAAATTGTCTGATGCATTCAACTTCACTGTACAGAGCGTTCATATTGTTAGTAAGGGGGCTGCAAGTTGTGTGTCCACTCTACAAAAGTGACTTGAGGGATATAACCAGCCTGAGGTCACTCGGAATACTTGAAAACGTACTATAGTTTTTTGTTGCATAAACAAAAAATGTCTCACCTTTTTCTATATGACATTCAGCACCTCAGTGCTGAAGGGGTTTCAGATTGGCCGACTCTTTGTTTAAATGTATAAGTGTACCTATTGATCATAACTGATTTAATTTTTCTTTCTTTATTCTAATATGGTTTTTTGTGTCTTGGGTCTCACAATGACACGTTAGAATAGTCCAAACAAGGAGTACTGGCATAGGTCTTCTGGATAAGCCTGGAATCCAATGATGGTTGTCTTTGTTCTGCACAAGATTGACTTTGTCTCCTGTCACTGTGTGCTTGTTTTACGTGATGAGAGGAGAAACAAGCTGAACTGGGACTGGGCGATGTGGATGCTCTACAGTCCTGATTAAGTCCATAAAAAAATTGCCGTGTTAAAGTGGTGTGTATTTGAGCAAACTACACATTTCCATTCCTCCTTTGCACCTGTTTTCTGAAGTGATGTGATTTTCTTTGTTAAAGCAGCAGACACTATTGTCCAAACTCAACAAATGTGCAGCTCTGCTCTATTGTGGTACCTGCTTGATGCTGCATTCCCCAAACCCTGAGCAGACGTATGTTCATAGTCAGCCTAGCTCTCCTTTCTTTGCACTCTAGATTTTTTTAAGGGATCTACCAAACAATTGTTTAAAACCTAAAGCAAGTACCTAGAGCTTGAATTTGCTCAACGTTTGTGAAAGAAATTGCCATCTTAGCAAAGCTGCTATTCAGCTGAGTGACAAACCTAGCAGTGGTGAACTAGAAATGCTTCTCAGTTGCCTGCTGTTTCTTCATCTTGACTTTGAAAACTCTGTATAATGCCCAAACCTGTTAGCATTACTTTATGACAAATTCAGAGTCTTGCTGAAGCGACCATGAGTATGACACTGTGGTTCATTCACTGCTATAAAAAGAATCATTCTGTACAAAAAAATCTGAGAAGAGAATTATTTGTGTGTGGCCTCCTTGCTGTAGTTAACTGATAGAGGAGGGGAACTTGTGTTCAATACATTAGATTGTCCAGTTTTGCTTCTGTTAAAATAAAGGGGGAAAAGAATCCATATGAGAAACAGTTTTGTTGGGTTTTTTTTGTTACTGAAAGAAATAAGTAAGCATTTACTAAAAATGTTGTTAGTTCTTATTTATGCTTTATTCTTAAATTTTCACTAGTTAAGAAAAAAAGATAAAGCTTCAAGTTTCAGTAGATTCCAAATAAACAACTTCAGCTTTTGAGAAACACCATCCCAAATACTGTATTTTCCATGGTTTGAAGTCATAAACAAGCAGGTGCCTTCAAATTTTAGATTTATTTGAAAGGGTAAACAATAGGAAAATTGCATAGAAGTTTTAGTTTATATTGATGGTTGTTGTCCAAAGATCACAAAACCAAGTGGACTCTCTAAGGTGCTGCTTTTCTCCTTTTAGTGACTGTTTTCCTCCTCTTCATACAATTTCATGCTGACCTTCAATGGGAGACACCTCTCCCAAAGGGGGAAAAGGGTATTTGCTCAGGAGATTGCTGGGCTGATTGACAGGGCTTTAAACTAAATGGGAAGGGGGAGAGGGATAATGATATTATCAGGATTATCTGTCCAAAGAGGCAGGATGACACACCAGGGCTGGAGGGAAGGGGTGACTTATGTAAAGGCCTTCAACCTGTTGCCCTGAGGCATGATGTAGAAACTGCAGTACAGGCAATGCCTAACAGGGATGAGTCAGGGGCTTCTGAGGAAAGAGGAACCAACAGGGTAGTGGCCATGAAACACCTTAGAGAAACAAAGGGGTGTCCCTCTAGGAAGGTCACACGACCAGCAGCCCAGCTGAAGTGCCTCTACACGAATGCACACAGCATGGGCAACAGACAAGGGGAACTGGAAGCTACTGTGCTACAGGAAGGCTCTGACATAGTGGCTATTACTGAAACTTGATGGGATGAATCCTATGACTGAAGTGTGGCTATCAAAAGCTACAGGCTATTCAGAAAGGATAAGCGCAGAAGAAGGGATGGAGGTGTTGCCCTCTATGTTAAGGAATGGATAAACTGTGAAGAGTTGTCCCTGAAGAACAGCCATTAGAAGGTTGAGAGCCTGTGGGCAAGAATTAGGGATCATGACAATAAAGGGAGTCTTGTGGTTGGTGTTTACTACAGGCCGCCGGATCAAGGGGAGGCTCTTGATGAAGCCTTCATACTCCAGCTCCAGGAGACATCACACTCGCAGGCTCTCATCCTGCTGGGGGACTTTAACCAC